>JAHBCN010001838.1:0-105947 GCA_019359885.1 Listronotus oregonensis | reverse complement strand
AAAACAAAAATCTGGAAGGGGCAAAACATTCATACATCTATAATTTGTGTTTTCTTGGTCACGTACGTTGCACACACACACACACACACACACACACACACACACACACACACACACACACCCCCCCTCAAAAAACCCCTTAAGTGACAGATAAAATTTCCTCCCAAAACATATCCCCCCATACACACCCAAAGGTGACAAAAAGGGTTTACACCACCCCAACACACACACACATAAAAAAACCCCCCCCTTGGGGTGACAGATAAGGACACCTCCCATACACATGCACAAACCCCCCTTTCCCCCTTAGGTGACAAAAAAGGGTATCCCCCTCACAGGGGAATACACTCATTCACACATGCTCTTATGTGAGAGTTTTCGGGGATCATTAAAACCATATTTACTTTTTAAAAAATTTTTTTTACCATTACTAATTTTGCAATTTTACATATTTTTGAAATTCGGTTTTCTTATCTTCCATTAAAAATTAAAAATATTTAAATTTTTTAACCTAGAAAAGCCCGGACCTTATCCCCCTTTCCCAAAAAAAAAAAAATTAAAAAAAAATACATGTTAAAAAAAAAAAGACCCAAAAAACGAATAAAGTGGTATAGAAATCCATCCATTTTGTACTAGTTTTCCCCTTTAAAAAAAATTAAAAAATTTTTAAAAAAATTATCGCTTAGAACTAAGAAACATTAATATAATTTTTTTCGAAAACTTAACAATATCCTGTATCTATACTTTTTTAAAATTCAGCTGTTGTTGATGTTACCAACTTCTTAATAATGCATTTAGTTGTAAGTATACCTAAAATTGAGAAAGATTTGCGTTTTTATTGTTTTTTTTTTTTTACCATATTGTAGACCTGAAGAAGGAAATAAATATTTTCGAAAGCTCGTTAAACTAAGAAGTGTTTCTTTTAATTAGCCCTCCCTGGACCGATACCCAAGAAATTTATTACCTTTGTTGTTTAACTGGTCGGCCAAGATTCCCTCCTCCTTATTTTTTATATATATATATATATATATATATATATATATATATATATATATATATATATATATATATATATATATATATATAGATATATATATATATATATATATATATATATATATAAGATATATATATATATATATATATATATATATATATATATATATATATATATATATATATATATATATATATAATATAAATATATATATATATATATATATATATATATATATATATATATATATATATATATATATATATATATATATATATAATATAAAATTTTTATAATAAGGTAGTACCGGTTAAAATCTCGAGGAAATATGATTTTTTAAATAATTTAGAGAAATATTTAAGAATTTCTTTAATTTCTTTATAGTACTCAATTACCACTTAATTCCTATGTATTTTAATCATTAAAAAAGAAATTCTTTGATTATGGGTCTGCTATATTTTCGAAACCTGGCAGATGACCCACAGTTTTTTTTTTCAGTATTTTCAAAATCGTTAGTGCACCCAATTTATTCATTGCGCACCTAAATAAAACCTAAAAAGTCCCTAATGTTGATCTAAACTTTGTTGCGTTTTTTTTTTTAGTTGGGCTAGCCAAGTTTATATACGTGTAAATCAAATTGTAATCCAAAACAGTTTATGACAATTCAGAACTTTATTTAATAAAGTAAAAAAGAATAGAGCTGTTGTTGCAAAAAATATTCATAATAATGTCATAAAGTAACGTTCCAAAAGCAGCTGCAAATTTTCGACAAAAAACAGTTTATAACAATTTCGTTTGGCCACTCTTTCTAATAATTAACTCCTGTATTTTATATTTAGGAAATCCACGTAGATTTTAATCCTATATGAAACACCTTGTATCTATGTATCCATGTAATTTCACGTCCATGTGAATTTAAAATTTTAATAAGCAGAATAAAACTTTTAACTTTTATTAATTCAAACAGCTTTCTACAAATTTAATTATATTTTGTATTTTAAATTGAAATTTAGTATTAACTGATGGGTCGTTTAAATGGATATAAATGCTTAAATATAAATATAATTAAAAATAAATTGATTTATACGAATTTGTTTTAAAACGAATAATAAATTTATATGCCATTTGGAGCGGAAACTCGCTGAATGTTTAAAAGCAATTAAGTAATTTGTTATATTTATACATCTTTATGGTACGTATATATTAATATAATATAAAATTGTAGTATGATGTGAATGTAATACTTTTTGTGAAATTCATTTACGAGTATAGATGTAATTTTAGAAATTTACGTTGGTTAACAATTTTTTTTTTTTGATATTAATACCGATGAGATTGCTTTAATTGTTTGGTTTTAGTCTAAGACCTAAGTTAACAGAATTCACTATTATTACAGTTATTTCTTTAATCGGCATTTTACTTTAAACATCATATAACACTTAGGTACTCCATTTAACAACTGGTCTTTTCACAGATATTAAATTATGGTTACATTGTGCAGTGCCCCATTCTTAATTTCATTGCACTTAAATCATCTAGTTTATTTTTAAATGAATAGATATTTAGAGCTGGCAATGTCCAAGCTGACATGGGAATGCCAAAAAGAACTGGAAGTCCTGGGAGAGCACAACAGGGTAACTCTCTTGTGGGTACCAGAACATGTGGGAATAGAAGGCAACAAAAAAGCGGATGAGCTAGCGAGACAGGGATCATCCACACGATACTTTGGACCAGAACCTGCCCTTGGAGTGACCAAAAGTACAGCACGAGGGCAAACCAGGGAATGGATCCGAAACAAACATATGGAATACTGGGGGAGCCACAGTAGAATAAGACATGGAAACGGTTTATAAGAGGCCTAACCAAAAGAACGAAGGAAGAACTACCCAGACAAAGTAGAAAAAGACTTCGCATAACAGTAGGGCTGCTAACAGGGCACGAAAACTTAAGAGGACATCTACACAAGATATGGTCATACAAGTTGCAGAATGTGCGACGAGGGGGAAGAAACAGCCTACCATATCATGTGCGAATGTAAAGCGTTAATCACAAAAGACAGGCATTTGGGCAACCGAAAACGAGTCCACAGAAATATACCAACCAACCAGTCTCGGGGTTGTACAGACTTGTAGAAGGAACAAGACTTATGGGGGGATTGGTATAAAAAATAATGTAAGATTAGGCACAAAAAGCCCAAGAGGTTGCGCTGCCTCCGGTAGTAAATCCAGACGGCTCCCAAGGAAGAAGAAGAAAAAAAAGAAGAAGAAGATATTCAGAGCTGCAACGCTATCTTTCTGTAAGTTGTTCCCATAAATAAACCACTAGATTTGTTAATAAGCTGCGTGTCTATAGTTGCTGCATCTTTTTTTTTCCACTTTTTTGAGTGCTCGATTCCTAGCAATGATTGAATGAAGCAGGACCAAATTACAGAAATAATAGGGAATATGAAGGAAGTACTGTCATATATTATGTTCTATATTGCAGTAGCTGATTCATTTATTTATGTAATATTCCTAAGGTTACGTGCCTAAAGTACCAGAAGGGACCGCTTCGATCCAGGTCCCAGAGTATAGACTTATACACGCACAAAGTCAATTGACCCTTTTAAACTTGAAGATTATCTGAAAAAGAAACGCCAAAAATCCCTTTTAAAGTTTTAGAAACCCATTTTTGGTGGCAAGTCGTTACCGTTTTCTATATAAAATATACTTAAAAATATTATTAAAATTAAACAATACTTTAAAGTAAAATGGTTTAAATTTTACTTTGGGCTTTACAATTATTTAAAAATTTTAAGGCCTTCTTTAATTTATGACGTAAAGTCACAAATGACTGAATGAATAATTTGTTGTGACAGGGAGGTACATTTATTTATTGTTTTTTAAAATAAGAATTTGACAAAAAGAGCTGTGAGTTATTTGACTTTAAGGTTTTCTGAAATTACCTCAACATTACGTAAGTAAAGGCAATCAAGGTTTTGTTTGATTATGCTAATATTAATACTTCACATTTATTCTTATTTGAAAATATTAAAACTAGTGATGCCGCCAAGAGTCTCTCGAGGTGTTTCGTCTTTAGAGACGAGAGATTCTCTCTTGTTTCATCGATAGTTTAGCAAGTTGTATAAGTTCAACTCTCGTATACCTATATCGATAGTCCTGCTATAGTGCTATAAAGATGACAGTATTAGGTGTTTATAATTATTATTTAATAATGCCTGTAAATATATAACACCAAACAAGCCACCGTAGGTATTTAATGGTATAACTACAACTTACAAGCCATGGCATATAACTACTCGAAGTCGTATCCGTCAGCACATCACGGTTCAAGAAATAGTGAAATGAGAAAGGGGCAGGGCGTAGTCAGACGGTGAAGTCTATCTGCAACTATTTATAGAGCTGAAGCGCAACGATAAATCAGTTTTTCCTCTAGTTATTAAGAATTCTCTTTTAGAGAATTCTTAAACAACTGAAAAAAAATCTAAATAAAAGCTGCACAAACAACTATATTTCACTGGAACATTGATGATAGAAAGGGAATTTCAAGGTAACAAGAAAAGGGAGTCCTTAGCTACTAGGTAGAGATTTTAACTTTTGACTTAAAAGTCTTGAAACCAGTCGACATGGCACAAAACTACAGATACGGAGGTACTTCTCAAACTATCAATATGGGTCTTTCCAAGCGATACCCAACGATGGCTCAATACATCGATAGTATAGATAGTGCTATCGACCTATCGACATCCCTACTCTCGACTAGCATTTTGAGGCCTAATAACAAAAAAATCTGAGATATATAAAAATAAGATTTTCAATTAGAAATATTTTGATAAAATGTTACTTTCCGGTACGTCGTCTTTTAATAACCTATACAAGTCTCATATCTGGGGCGGTGAACAAATTTCCTAATCTACCGACAGGTAGGCGGGACTTCCCCTCTTTCGCAAGGATGAGGCCTCAAATTGAGACTACAAATGTGACTTTCCCCCGTGACTTATTCCATATAGGGATAAAACCTTTAGCAGCCAGGCTGGAGTAACCTCCTTAAAGCCTTTTCAAAAGGTCCTTTCAACTCCAAGAAGTTCAGAAACCGGAGTTAGAAAAAACTGCCCCTCCCCAATTAAAAAAATTACCACCGACAAATAATCACAAACGTCAACATATTTAGATACAAAATTAATAGTATCTTTAATTCAACTTTTTTGGACACCTGCATTTTAGTCCTAGTTGAGATAGGAGAAGCGGCTTTTTACCAAGAAAAAGCGTTGTTGAGGCAAATTAAAATATATTTATTTCCAAGAATAATAATAATTTGTCGGGCTTTTTTATAGTTAAATGTTTACTTTTGATAAATCAGGAGGGTACCGAATAATTTTTAATTATGCATAATTTTAAAAATAGGGATTATTCATCATTTTGAGTGTTCTGTAAATATCTTTTTTCATAACAATTTATCAGTATATTCGTATAAATTGCCACACAGACGTCTTAATGGGATAACGGTCGGAGATTTACGATTACGGTAGTTAATAATGATCATATAAAAATTATACACTTATTGGAATATCCACCATGTGTTTTGTGTATTTTCTCCAGTTCAGTCTACTAAAATATTAACTTTAACTGTGGATCTTCGTATTATTTTAAGTAAAAAAGAAAAACAGTTAATACTTCTTAGCAACTATAAGTATATATTAAGAAAATGATCCATTATATACTATAAGTAGGAAGTCGCAAAACGGTCGATTTTCTGCATTATTTATGAAGCATTTTTTTACACCGATATGCTTGTATAACAAACATTAATGCATTTATTAATAGCAACGTCATCTTTTGTCGATTTCCGGTTTAGCCGAAAATGATCCTTACTTTTTGTTTTTAAATATTAAAACAAGGTGGCGTTAGAAACTGAAAGTATTTTAATTTTACAAAAATAAAAAAGAGCAAATTTTTAGAAAAAACAACGCAGAAAAAACCAAGTATAGCCTTATAAACAAACTTGTCTGGAGCCAAATTTACTAAATTAAACGAATAATATTTTTACCATATAAATAAAGCAATGATCTAATTTTCTACTTAAATTATTTGCAAGATTTTTTTTTTCATTTAACATAAATCTAATTTAATTTAGATAACACGAATTACTTATTGATAATTAACACAAAATATTTGTTTATTTTACATAATTTTAGTTATAAAATTTAACAACATGCTTATACACTCCTTTTAAAAAAATATTGTCTAACAAAAGGGACTCTATTTCGTTGAACTTAAAAACAATTTTTGATAGTCGACATAAATTTATTTGTTACCGTTGTTTACCACCAAATTTTTTTTTAAAAATAGATGATTGTCTTATTGGGAACAATTAAGGATCTTGTTAATGATACATTTTTAACTAAACTGGCAAGAAAAAAATATCTTTAAAATACAAATAATAGGTACTGCTCTAATCTCAAGGAATGGGTCAATAAGCTATGGGTTAATGCAGAAAACCTCATTTTAGTTTGCTATTTTGGAACAAAGACTAAAAATTTTATATAATTTAATATTTTAAAAAATATGTACACAACAAATTTATTAAATTAATTGTTAATACGTTCTTTATTTATTTTTTTTTAATCAAATATTTAGTAAAATATTTTAAATTTGCAGATCAAAAAAATGTGAACATTGAGTTAATGTTAATTGCACAATAATTTAAATATTAATTTAAATTTTTCTTTAAAACATTTTGACAATTCTTAGACCTTCTTAATTAACAAGAGTTCCCAAAATTGCCAACATGGTTTAAAGGAAAAGTTAAATTATTTTAATAATTGTTCAATTTACATTAACTTATTTTTCACTTTGCATTATTCCACTTTTCCCATAAACGTATAGTATTTTTCATGATATAAGAAAATGACTAGACGATCGATTATCTCTGACTGCAATAAAAATCTTCGAAATTGGTCCTTTATGGCCATGTCAACATGGGTGAGAATAGTTCCGGTCCGCAATAAGATATCCGCGAATAAGACATCATGAATACTTATATATTATTTCGGTCAGGTAGAAATACGATCCTGTACGGACGGTTGCGATAATTAGATCAACCAACCCTAATAGTACCATAAATGCTAATTTCGAGGGTTTTTACTACGTTCAGAAGCAGTCGAGACTTTAGTTAATTTCTTATATCTTGAAAAATACTATAACGATAATCTCTTACACATAATGAAAATGTCCGTTGTAAATAAGAATTTTGTTTAATTCGTAAATGGGCCTCTCTCCCTTAGCAAAGTCTTATTTCTTCATTAGGTAAAATACTTCTTTTATTTAGATGGCATATTATTTTAATAAGACTAAAATGTATCTACAATAGCAGTTTTATTTTCTATTTAAGAAAATAAAGATGTATACTGGAGCAAACTTTTTTCTAAGCTGCCTACTTAAGGTAATTCATTAAACATTTTTGGATATACTAGACAAGGTTTTCTCGGTTCCTATAGGGCTTAAGTATTTTATCTAGTCTATACAAGTTTTTTTCTGTGTATTGATGGTGACTTTACACTGTCTGACGGGTCACCCATTTTAAAATAAAACTACTTTCATAATTCCCTGTATGCTTTATTATTTTTAGTATGTTGATGAACGTTCAAATATTTAATAAAAAGTTTTAAACAATATTTTCAATAAGTAAACCCACATGTCCTAAAGAGCAGTATTTATAACTTTTTGACGTCATAAAATCACATAAGGATAAGAGAGAGTGAGTTATTAACTTATTTATATTACAATAAGCTACGGTATTAAAACAACATATTTAACCGTAAAAGAGCTATTAAAATCCCACTCCTATCAAAATAAAATTAATCATGGCTTCTTTAAGTTGGCTATAAAGCAAGACAAAACGTGATGCACTTAATCAGTTGTTTAATGCAAAACAACATAAAGCTTTCAGGTATGATAACAACGGGCTTTCTTGCTAAAACAAAAAATGCCCACCTAATGCAAAGCAGAATTATTGATCCTTTACGGTTTAATTAAATTGGTATAAGTTTTTATAAGGAACCAGTTTTAGCAATGTTAATTTATCATTAATTATTTCGTATCCTTTTCTAAAGTTTTTACATTTGTTCTTGACTCGATACTACATGCAATTTTATTTGTTAGTCTCATAATATTTCTTCAGAACGAATTTTATATAAATCTTTGAAGCATAATCAGATAAGAAGGGTATATTTAGTAATACCTTTGAATCGTAGTTGCTAGTAGTCAACTTTTATTAAAGTGATAACTCCTTTAGGCGCGTTTAGCACTTTTTGTGGGTATTGTAGACCGAACATGTAACACTCTTGATGCAGTCAGGGCAATATCTAGGTATGGCCGCGCCCTTGGCAGGGCTTAACATTTACTCCTCCCTCCCCCCACAGACCTAAGGATTTGGGGAGTATGTAAAACCTCCAATAAAAACGGGGAGTCCGGGGAGTTTTTTCCGGAAATTTTACAAAATTAAAGTGCAAAGTTGTAGGTTTAAAGTTTTTTGATGCGAGAATTTTATTTTTTAAAATACGAATGTTGTGGTGGAATTTGTGTCAAATTCTATATTTTCTTAATATAAAAATATTCCTTTACTATTTAAAAGAAACATGATTCACATAAAACAACTGTTTGCATCTGATTGAAAGAAGTGGAATGTAAATTAACTATACATCCTAATTTGCGGATAATTAAACTTAGAATAAATTTTGTCAACAATAAAATTGTGGTTACAAAAATACCGTGTATAGCAGGCCTACTAAAATGTAACATTTATATTTTAATAAATTAAATAACATGCAGCAAATTGTTTAATTAAAAACTTACATTACATGTATTTATTTATATAAATTATAAACTATTTGAAATATTTAATTAATATAATACATCAAAATAAAACTAATTAAAATTTTTAATTTTTCCTAAGATATTGGTAGTAAAAAGAACTAGTGCTGCCTCAAATTTATAAAATACCAATTTATCCGCAGCTTAAATATTAAAAAAATTTAAAAGGTTACATTCTCGCTGAAGGTATCTGAATAAATTTATATTTTATTAATAATTCATATATTTTTTCAGTCTTAATCTATTAAAAATAATTAAATTAGGTATCTAAGTTGAAATTTCTTATAGAATTGTTCTTTTGTAATTTATTTATTTGATTAATTTTGCCAATAAAAATAATAATACTATGACTACGGTACTGACAACTGATGAAAAAAATATTTTTTATGGCCGATTTTGCGCCCCCCGGTAGCTACGCCCTTGGCGGACGCCCATCTCGCCACCGCCTAAGTACGGCCTTGGACGCAGTCAAAAAAAAGCCAGAAACCAAAATATGACTAAATGCAAAGTGTATTTGCTTTTTATTGATAGATTCTTTTCTTATTAGCGTGCGGAAATGTCCAGTTTTCCGCACGCATTTGAGTGCGCAAAGTTGCACTTTTCCACACGGCGTGCGGAAAAGTGAACTTTTCTGCATGCCGTGCGGAAAAGTAAAACTACTCTAAAATCTTACAGGTAAGCAAGATTTATATGTATTTTAGTAATTGTAGGCTATTTCATGCAATATACGAAGCCATTGCAAGTTTTAGTTTATTTTCTTTTTTGTTTGTTACTTCGTAATTTTCAATATGTCAACTAAAACACAAAAAAACATTTTTTTTATTACCCTGTATAATAATAATAAATGATTATGACAAGTCAAGCAACAATATGTAATCTTGGTGATTTTAACACATGTCAGATTTTTTCTTCGTTTCCATATGAACAAGCAATTGCACAAATGAATTTCAATACAAACAAGCATTTTTAATGAAAAGGCGTCATAGTATCTTTTTTAAATTAAATAAAAATCCGACAAAAATAATTATTTAAAATGAGTAGTTCCGATGAGGAGCTACCAGATTCTATCCTGGATGCAGCAAATACCGTAGTTTGAATTTATTACCAGCAAAATCTCGTGAAAAATATGAGAATCAACATAGTCATTTCGAAAACTGGTGCTCCAGCAAGGGGACAAAAAGTATTAAAGAAGAAGTGTTCTTGGCCTATTTTGCGGATTTGCAAAAAACATATAAACCTAATACTTTATGGAGTAGGTACTCTATGTTAAAATGTGTCCTCAAAGTGAAAAGGAACCTTGATTTGAGTTCATATTTCAAGCTAACATCATTACTTAAACACCAAAACGTGGGATACCGGCCAAAAAAATCAAAAACTTTCAGCAAAGAAGAAGTTTCAAGATTCATGAAAGAAGCACCTGATAATATTTACCTTCTAATAAAGTTGCTACAATTTTTGGATTAGCCGGTGCTTGTAGGAGAGATGAACTTACAAAAATAATGATTGATGACATACAGGATAATGAAAATTTGATAGTGGTGAAAATTCCTGACAGTAAAAATAACACTTCCAGAATCTTTCTAGTGTCCGATGAAACAAATAACGGACTTTATCTGCAATTGTACCGTAAATATGCAAATTTGCGAAAACCACATACCCATTGCTGCATACCTAAAATTAAAAAATCCAGAAGAGTACACTGGACATAGTTTTCGTCGACTATGTTAGCGGATTCTGGAGAAGGAATTACCAATGTCAAGCAACTTGGGGGCTGGAAATCAACGGCTGTAGCTGAGAGCTACATTGATGAATCCACAAATCAGAAAAAGGATATGTCGAATAAAATATTGACCATGAACAACTCCCCTCCTGAGCTAAGTCAACCTTCATCAAGCCAATACGCGCTTCCATAAGCCACCCGCTAAATGAAATTATAGGTTCTGCAATTAATTTACAATATGCTAATAACTGTTCTTTTGTTGTAAATATTATCAACAAATAATTCCCATTTATAAATATGTTGTAGTAGTTCTTTCAGATTAAACATAATTTAAAAAATAATCATTGCTTTAATATTGGTATTATCTGACGCTCGTAGGAAAAATTTTGTTCCTAACGCTTGCGCAAAGTGACTTTTCGCATTTACTGCTCGATCTGGCTTGCAACGCATGCCGAAAATATCACTTCGCTAAAAATATATTTATCGTCTTGAATTTCGGATTTGCGTATGTTAGATTGTGAAAAGGTAATAGATAATCTGGTCTTGGTAAAGTTTTCACTTTCACCTTGTCGTCTTTAGCACACACCCTATTTTATTCTCTAAAATCACTTTGACATTTTAGGAACAGAAACCTACCTTCGTCAGAAAACAAGAATCTGAAACTGGAATTTTAAAATGAAAGGCGCAAAGAATTTTGACGTCCAATAAATATTTTCCCTTTGCCCTTTGTTGTTAATATTACCCAATAGTTGCACCCTGGTGTTAATGTAAGAAAATTGGAATTTCGTCACTGGTTTTTAAATAAATCTAACCAGGATCGTTCGATGAATGTCGAATAGCGAGTTGCGGTATTTTTAACGGACATAATGAAAGACATTCCACATGGTACGACCTGTATGTCAAGGAGGTCGATTTTGGGTAAATGTAAGTTTTCAAAATAAACTGGTGTATCGCTGTTTTGAAGAAAATCTAAATGTAGGATATGTAGGATATCTGGACATACTCCAATTAAATTTTTCCTTGATAATGTTCCTTTAAATGAAGTAATAGGAATTTACTTTCAACAAGATGGAGTCCTTACATATAACCCTTTACAAATAGGAAAGTTTTAAATACTCACTTTAGAAACCCTTGAATAGGAACACATGAACCTATAAGGTGGCCACCAGATTTTCTTCTTTGGGGAGTGTTGAAAAATAAAATTTATAAAGAAGTCATCTTAACCCGACAACAACTTGATTCAAGAATTCATGAGGCTTTCGAATAACCATTTCATCTAACTTAAATTTCATAAAGATCAAAGCATGAACAACGTTTGACAATGATTCCTTTTTTTCTTAACTAATCTTAAAATTTTAAGTTTTTTAAAGTACTTTCTAATACTTTTTTCATTTGCATGTAAAATATATTGTTAATGTCTTTCACCACTTGTCAACATAGTTTTTTCAGGATAGTTTGTTTCATACCTACTTGTTAAAGTAATAAAGTTTAAATAAATTGCAAAGAAAACCAATATCATCCATGGTGTCTTATATTTTTAAAAATAGAATTTAACATGCTACCTTTTTAAATTAAAATATACAAGGGTCATTTTTAAAAAAAATTGTTTAGGTCAGATAACTTTTGATTTTACCATTTTAAATTTGACCCAAAAAAACATGACACCTATATTACATTTCAAAGATAGCCTATAAAAGTGTCTAAAATGGGACACCCTGTACATAAATACATACCAAGGCTTTAAGCCTTCGTGAGTATACTAATATAAAAAAGGTTTGCTAACATCAGTCATCTCGCTAATAGCATGAGATTTCCACGAGCATCAAAAGATTGTTGTTATTTATATAAGATAATTAAAAATATTTAAAAATAATCTTGGTATGCTTCCATGACTGTTAAAAACGAATAATCTATATGTGCTTTAAATAATCAAGTAGTTCAATCATTGCTTCTTTCTACATAATACTCTGCAGAGCTAATCGCAACATAATAAGCCGCGGATGTAAGCTATCATAACTAGTGTAACTACATATTATATATTCATGTCAAGTACTTAGTTAACTGTCATCTTATATCATTATAAGCCTCCACGGTATGGATTTTCATATTATGTATCACATATCATTGCTTGAATATGCTAAAGACCTTGTTAGCGTTGAAGACATCAATCAAAGGTATAATTTAATAATTTACATATCTACGCACTTAGTAATTAATTATAGTAGTAATACACACTTGGTAAAATGATTTAATTAATTATTAAATCATATTACACTTAGAAAAGTGAGGATTTGGCAATACAGGGTAGATTTACCAATTTATTTTAATATTCTCAAAAATGGAGAGTTCTTGTATTTTGACCTAATGTTATGAGGATATTTCGTGAGAAGTCCAAACAAGTGCAAGTATAACAGACAACTTTTTACCAAGTGTGTCAATATACGTATAAGTATTTGTATTGGGATGTAAAATTGCATTTTTACAACAAAATATTACAAAACTCACGTTATCACCTTCACCAATAGTGATGGGAGAGGCAAGAATAAGTCAGGTTGACAGCAACATCTTGGACGAGAGAACAGACCAGATGATTCCCCAATACTCATTCAACAAAAACTTCGAGGTAAAAATTCCAGATTAAAGTGAGTGGCAGCAACTCGATCTTCCCGGCACGGTTGCAGACATCATCTGGTATACGGATGGTTTCAAAACCGAGCAGGGAACTGAAGCGTGTACAGTGAAATGAGGAATTTACAATTCCCTATTCCACTAGAAACACAAAGTTCTGTATTTCAAACCGAAATATATGCTTTACTGCACTGTGCAAAAGAAAATAACAGGAGGGCTTATAAAAACAAGCGGATCTGCATAATAACAGACAGCCAGGCGTCACTAGGGGCACTAGTAAACCCTAAGGTAACGTCCAGGCTGACATGGGAATGCCAAAAAGAACTGGAAGTACTGGGAGAACGCAACAGGGTAACTCTCCTGTGGGTACCAGGACATTCAGGAATAGATGGCAACAAAAAAGCGGATGAGCTAGCGAGACATGAATCATCCACACCATATTTTGGACCAGAACCTGCCCTTGGACTGACCAAAACCACAGCACGAGGGCAAACTAGGGAATGGATCCGAAACAAACACAAGGAATACTGGGAGAACCTCAGTAGAATAAAACATGAAAAGGGCTTCATAAGGGGCATATCCAAAAGAACGAAGAAAGAAATACTCAGACAAAGTAGGAAAAGACTTTGCCTAACAGTAGGGTTGCTAACAGAGCACGATAACCTAAGAGGACACCTACACAAGATAGGCTTATACAATGGGGACCCAAGTTGCAGAATGTGCAACGAGGGGGAAGAAACAGCCTACCATATACTGTGCGAATGTGAAGCGTTGAATCACACAAGACAGGCATTATTTGGGCAACCAAAAATGAGCCCACAGGAATATATCAACTAACCAGTCTCGGGGTTATACAGACTTGTAGAAGGATCAAGACTTATGGGAGGATTGGTATAAAAGATAATGGGAGATTAGGCACAAAAAGCCCAAGAGGCTGCGCTGCCTCTGGTAGTGAATCAAGACGGCTTCCAGGAGGAAGAAGAAGAAGAAGAGATCACCTTCACCACCATAAAAAATGTATTTGCAAACACCGCAATTTTTTAATATAACTGTTTCATCCTGGATTTCTTTAAGTAGGTTGCAATGAATTGAGGGTCGCGTCGAATGACCTCTCGAAAGACATTGATAGTGGTGACACTACTATGTTGTCTAAAGTTGACAGAAATTATAGTAATTAAATGATCTAATACTTGGATATCGTTGACGCCCTGGAACGGACCAAAAATTTTAGTTCTTAGTGCTTTACATAAAACGAAACGGGGGGTCATGCGTACTTTATATAACCGCGCAGTGACCTTATGTAACAGTAAGAAATCCCCGCAAGAAAAAATAAGTAACATAACTAGGGATCTTAAGCAGAACAGAGACTGGTAAAGGAAACAATAAAAAAATATCAAAATAAGACAAAACACTCTAACTTAAACAAGACTCCACATGACCAAATATTTAAGATAATTTCATATATTAAAGGAACTTCGGAAAAGAATTGCGAGTAAGTATAATATTAAAGCGGCATTTAAATCCCAAACCACTCTAAATGTGGTGAGGTATACATCGGGAAAACGAAAAGATCACCCAAAGTTAGAGTTAAAGAACACAAACAACATATGGAACGAGGTGAAACGTCGAAGTCGGGGATTGCCGAACACGCTTGGTCAAAACAACACCGCATACAATGTATTGGTCGGAAGCAAAAGTTATTCATAAAAAAATCCACTAAAAGAAAAGATAATTTAAAGAAGCCTTAATAATTGTAAATAACCAAAATGTAGTTTGTTTGATTTGCCATTCATTAATTCTATTAATAGATATTTTCAGTTTTTTGCTGCTTCTTCATTATCTTTACCTACAGCCAAATGGGCAGTATCATTAGCGTTGTTGTTGAGTTACTTGATGGATATCACTTAAGTATAAAAGGTAAAAGACTGGTCCTGTCTGATACAGTGCCCTGTAGTACACTGGCATTAATTTGTTTTAATTCTAAATAAACTTATTCTTAAGTCTAAAAACTCTATCTGAGATATATCACCGCAGCAGTTCTGTTTACTTTCTAGGTAGAATCTTACTTAATTTGTAGTTAAGCCCTTCATGCCACACTTTATCAAAAGCTTGTGAAAAATCGCAGGGCAGACTTTTTTCTCTGATGATTTTTTTATTATTTTCGTAAAATGCTTTTCTTTAAATCAAAAAAATTAAAATACCTTATCTCTACCCCATTTGACGATGTCAATAATAAATGGTAAATAATTACAACCTAACTGTAAACTACCTGTGATTGACCTATTATAATTTCCTTTTTATTTAATTTATGCATAGCTTTAGTTCTACATCTGAAAAATGTCTTATGAATAATCTATAGCACGCGACTGTAGTAGCTCTAAATGTCTGTTATTATTATTATAATAATACAGCTGATTAGTATCATGGGCTCACGGGCACGGGTACCGCCTATCCACTCATTCTGGTTGGTAGGTATGTGCATATGAATATGAATATATTCATGACCCATTGGCCACGTGCAGAGGTTTTTTAAGAGATTAATCGTAATGGATCTAAACATTTAAATGTATTGTGTTTTTAACTTGGTTTGGAAGTTAGAATTACATAAAAATAAAATGTTTTTGGACGAATAAATGATTTTATTATTTTAATGGATATTTATTGTCCTCAGATAATTGAGGCAATTTATTGATTTAATATTTAAATTTGTGTTTAACATTCTGTCATATACATATAAAACCCAATATATAGCATGTCTCAATAAGAAATAGGGAAAGTAATCTATCAGCAAATTTTGTTCCACCAATTTGTCTGCATCATAAGTGTACTCAAGGACGTTTTAATAAAAATTATTATAATTTAAAGGTAAAATTTAATTAAAATAACCCAGACATTATATTTATGAAAATAGCATATCAGAGGTATACAGGGTGTTTTTTAATTGAATGAATAGTTAATGGGGCAATTTTTGGGTCCATTTTAAGAATAAAACTTCATATGAAGGTATGTTCTAAACGTCTTTACTTTTAAGATACAGGGTGGTAAAATTTTCAAAAATAAATTATATTATATTATTAATATCGCCAATACCACTTCAGATATTCTAATGAAATTTAGCATACATGTATCATGTATCAAGAGATTTTTTTTTTAGAGTCCGACCGAAACTGGTTTTCCCTGAACCGAAACCGATATTCGTTGCTTCACTCGACCGAAACGCAAAAAACTCACGTGGTCAAGTAACAATTCCTTAAAATACTGAAATGTGGTGCATTTTACCCATTATTCTGCATTAATTAGGACATGAAATGGAAACACAGTATATTAATTTTGTTGTAATCATTTATTTTAATTTTATCTTTTAGATACCTCTTATAAAAAACGTACATGTACAGTTTTATCAAAACATAACCTCTAAAGAATTTTTTTTAAGTGTACCACATTTTTTGTATTTCCAGCCGTGACGAAAAAAATATTTTTAAAACCCCATTCCTAAGCAAAGTTGATTATTTGATTTGTTTAAATCTGATGCACGGTTATCGCTTAAAAAAATTAAAACCATTTCTCTGCATAATCAAAACAGTCTTGGTAAACAATATCATCATGCAGAGAAATATCTAGATTTATTTATTTATTTTTTTTGGTGAAAACGTTACGTCGGACTAAAAAAAAATGAAGAGATCAAATCTGCTCATATTTTTTTTTGGTTCAACGCACGGTTCTTACCAAAAATAATTAAATCTAGATATTTCTTTGCATGCGGTTATTATTTTTTAACCAAAAGCCCTGCATCGGCACCCAAACTCATAGGCAATGATAGGTCGCCTGAGTAATGAAACAATTCGTCCGCCTGCTTATAAGTGAATCCATAAAGATAGCGGCATTCTAGCGGTAGAGCGGCAGCTGAAATGAGGGGACTTTTGGGTCCCGTTATCTCGAAAACTATTGATTTTCGAAACAAATTATAAGGACCATTTTTGTAGATTGCAAGGCGATCTTTATTTTTTGTTTAACAAAAATTCTCCAATTCGCATATTTTGGCAAATATTAGCGGGAAACCTATTTTTCGGGCCTTGAAAGGCCATTTTCAGCCTTTCCACCTATTAATGTTAAAAAAGTCTTTTTCGCTCGAAAGCATCCCCGAAGACCTAAGAATTGCGCCACAAGGGAAAACTGTACAGATTTATTAACAGCTTTGTCCCTTCATTTACTGGACTAACAATAAAAACTTTACCTCAAAAAAATAATCCACTTTTAAAGAAAAATCGAAGTAAAATATGAATCGGGCAATAAGAAACATCTAAGAAAAAGCTCGCGAATATATCAAAATAACAACCAAGTCCGCTAACTAAATGCTAAAACGGTCTTTGTTGTTGATCCAGGAACGATGAAATGACATTTGGCTGTCACGTGCCGCACATTTTTAATGACAAAACGTCATTAAAAAGTTCAAAAAGCTATCATAAGACTTTTTCTTATGGAAAATGGGTTTCGGTCAATTGTTTGGGGGGTTTTTTGGGTTTTTTGCACGTGGAGACTTTCGATCAGCGTGATAAGAACTATAACTATGCTAAATTGAAAAGAATTAACCAAAACCCATTTTCTATAAGAAAATTGCGAGGTCCTTTGGCTTCATTTTATAGTGGACCCTGACAGACAATGGCAATAGAAAAAAATATAAATAATTAAATTTTTTCTAAAAAATATTTAATTTTTACCGATGTTACCAACTTCGTTAAATTTATTAAAAAATTATATTAATAATATATTTTATCGCTACATATATTACATATTAGTTAAGACTAGGTCTAGTTTATTTTTTTTTATTTGGTGGAAATAATAAAATGAAAATTCTTTCTCAAAATCATTAAGGTAATTATAAAATATATTCCTAGTTTTTTTGGTATTTTTTATTACACTTATATTTCTTTTTTGCTAATAATTGAAACAAAATTGTCTTAATTTTCCTTTTCCCACAAAAAGCTCTTCTCTATTTCCAATATTGGATTTTTTGCGCTTTTTATTATATTAAGTTTTCCTAATTTTAATGTGTATTTAAATTTAAAAGAAGAAATGAGCAAAATGTAAAACATAAATTGAATTGCCTAAATGTGCAAACTTTTACAAAATGTGCCTTGCTTTACTGATTTAGGATCACTTGTAAATAAATAATAAAAATAATAACTTTTAAATTACTTTATAATATATTTTTTTAATAATAAAATCGAAAAATATCATATACTATTTTAGAAGAATGTCCCACAGAGGCAGTAGCCATTATTTTTAAAGAAAAATTGTATTAAAACTTTTAATAGCAAAGGCTATCATTTTGTTATGGTCCCGTAATTTTAATTATTCATATAAAATAATATTTTTCTCCTCTTACCTTTATTTTTCATTAAAACTGACTCTAAACGTGTCTGCTCATAACGCTTATCGTTTTCTTTAAAAGGACAGACGTTATATAGCTCCATTAAGAATACTTTGTCGTATACACGCAATTTTGTACCATAATTTCGCCAAGAATGGTGATCATAGCACGCTGTAAAGTTATTGGGTCGTTATAACGGTGATATCGTAAAGTGTTTTAGCATATTATCCACCCCCTTGTTAACCGCTTTCAGGGGTTGTGGATTTTAAGTTAAAATGGGGTGTAGCTTATAAAGAAAATGATTTTGTGGTTTTACTCCAAAATTAGGCACTTTTTAGTACAGTGGCGGATCTGGGCGAAATTCTGCCTTTATTACCAGCCTACAAAACGATTTTTTTGCAAGAATTTATGAGTCAATTAAAAATATATATGGTAAAATTTACTACAGTTTTTACTGCCTTGTATCTTCAAAAGTAATTTTAACCCAAAAAAGGTTAATTATTGAATTTCTCGCCACTTTCAAAACTCAAAAAAGATTAAATAAAAAAAGCCTACGGCCTACGTAGGGATAATTTAGACAAATTCAAAAACCGTTAGTTCTGGTCGGTCATGGTTAGTTCTGGTTAGTTAAAGCGGCTTTTTCTTTTCCCCAATTATATTTCAGACGTGATAAATCACTAAAAGTAGGAACAGTAAACTTTTCCGGTTAGGCCGCAATTCTGCCATGCATGGCTTAATCAAACGAAGGGATAATTTAGACAAATTCAAAAGGCCGCAGTTCTGGTCGATAATGGTTAGTTCTGGTTAGTTCAAGCGGCTTTTTATTTTTTCCAATTATATTTTAAACGTAATAAATCATTAAAAGTATGAACAGTAAACTTTTTCGTTTAGTTAGATAGTTAAAACATGTCCTATTATTAGATTATTTTATTATCACTATTATTTAAATAAATATTTTATATTTCTGCATCTTATACGTGAGCAAGAAATATTTTGATATTTAGTTATAATATTAGTTTTATTTTATTTTACAGTAGTTTATGAAGCATCAGAGACAGGAAACTATCTCAGTTTTTGGTGTACGAAACGAAATGTCAGAAACAGAATAATTAATTTTGTGTACGAAATAAGAATATTTGGAGGAAGTTTTTAATGTGTACAAAACACGAGTGTACGAAACAAGAATACATCCTGCAATTTCATTACCTACACGTATCCCTTAAATATTTTTTTGCAATAATATCAACTTTATTACTTAAAAATACTATAACTTTAATAATGAAAGGGTCTACTTGACAGAATAATACACTGGTTATGCATATAATACTTTCGTATTTTCTTAAATAAATACACATTAAAATAAGTTTTTTTCACCCCCTTTTAGAGTGCCAATTAACTTATGTGTTTTTTTTTAATTAAAAATTTGGTTGCTTTATAGCAACTCTTTTACTTATTAAAAGAAGTGGGTAGTCATTATAAGAACTGAACTCTTCTCTGTTATCAGCATAAAAATTAGTAAAATTGTATCAGGGCCGTATTTAGGCGGTGGCGAGGAGGCGTCTGCCAAGGGCGCAGCTACCTAGGAAGCGCAAATTCGGCTATGAAAAAAATGTTTTTTCAGTTGTCAGTACATTAGTCATATCATTATTATTTTTTATTGAAAAAACTAATCAAATAAATAAATTACAACAGAACAATTTAATAACAAATTTTTAACTAGATACCTAATTTAATTATTTTAAATATACTCGTATTAAGACTAAAAAATGTATGCATAAAATATTACTACTACAGCAAGAATGTAACTCTTTAAATTTTTTTAATATTTAGGCTGCGGATAAATTGGTATTTTATACTTTTAATTTATTAAAGTATAAATAGTTAATTTACATTCTACTTCTTTCAGACAGATACAAAAGTTTTTTTTTATAAAAATCATGTCTCTTTAAATGGTAGGCTAATATTTTTATATAAAGAAAATATAGAATTTGACACAAATGCTACCACAAAATTGGTATTTTAAGAGTGCATTTACGCTACACCTTAGAGGTCAAGCGAAAGGACGCGGAGACGGTGGGCGGAGACTAACAAACACCCACTACCACAATTTTCGTATAGCCGAATTAAAAATATTATATTTTATTTGGGTTCTTCCAAATTCGGTGTATCCTTGCGATGTTGTTTTCGATTGCAAGCCTACAGGAGAACGTTTTTCGGTAACTATTTTTCACTTAAATGACATAAGTTATACACCATTTTAAAGGTAAAGAAATAATCTATGCCTCTGCTGTAACGGATTTTTGAAATATGAGTCGAGTTAAGAGAAAATAGTATCTAAACATAACCGATTTTAGGGTGACTTTCACTCAAGGAAATATTAAAACTAAATCCAAATTTAAAAAACTATTACATCAGAAGCCTAGATTTAAGTGTTGGCTTTCATATAGTTTTTGAAAATTATCGATAACTTATACCGTTTTTGAGAAAAAACATTATGCCCCGAACCCCAAATTGGATCCAATTTTCGTGGCGCGAATGGACTCTTAAAGAAACAAAATTCTCGGTTCAAAAAACTTTAAACCTACAACTTTGCACTTTAATTTTGTAAAATTTCCGGGGAATCACCCCTGGAATCCTTGTTTTCGTTGGGGGGTATTTCATACCTAAATCCCCCGGTGTGTGGAGGGGGGGACGCGGTCCTACCTAGATACGGCCCTGAATTGTACTATAATAAAAAGTCATTCAAAAGTTAAAAATTAATATACTCGTAATATTTACATCTATCATTCGAATACAAATTTATTTGATTTTGTAAAACTTTCACCTTTCAAATCAAATTCAATAAAATACCTACCAACCCAAACTCTAAATCGGCCTATGGATTTTCAAATATACTAATACGGCAGAGTTTTTGGCAAAGCGTGCGGTATAACTTTGTATATAAAACGGCTCGTTTACATCGGTTCCTTCCACCGAGCCCATAACTTCAAAGAATTTTAATATAGCGTTCAGAATATTCAGCGAAGTGAATTACTTTATCAGCCAGAAGCAAGTTTAACGGCAGCCATTTTGTCCCTGGAGGAAGCTCACTTTAAAAGTTCTGCTGCTGCGAGAAAAGCCTCCGCTTGGATTTGAAGTGAGTTCATAATATTTGATACGTTATTGATCGTTTACACGTGCGGTGTTTTTTTGTCTTTAAAGTTGTGAGATAAAATTTTAAGTTTGTGGTTTCGGATTTTTAGGTTTCAATAAACGCGCTATGATTTAAACTGAAAATTGCAGTATCTAAATATATATATACTATATAGGTATAATAGGTCTGTTTGTTATTCAGAAATAGTGTAGGTACTTAATTTTACAATTTTTTTAAGTAAGCGCTCTTATGGAATGTGTATTTTAGGACTACCTAGTTAGTGTAAAATAGTGTAAAGTATTTTTGAATAGCAAACAGACCTTATGGATATTTGAGTAAAAGTGATCAAATAGAAATAATTATCCACAAAATTATATTAAGACGATTACTACACTAATATACAGGGTGATTGAAAGTAGATGCGAAAAATAAAGACTCGAATTAATATTTTAATTCTAAATCGAAAACTAAAAATACTTTTTTTGCAAATTCTCCTTCGTTTCCAAAATATTAAAGATTTGCCAAAGAAAATTTTTTAAATCACATTGTGGGTGTCGCTAATCTTAGTTGGTGCTTTCAAACTATTACGTCATGTGAAATCAAGTTTGACCTTTGTCAAAAGTTAGACACTTAATAATCTGTTATTGATAAAAACACAAGATTATGGAGTTCACTAACAAAGAATACGGTGATATTGTTTATGTGTATGGGTTTTGCAATGGAAAAGCTCTAGCTGCTTGTCGGGAGTATTAGTGGAGATTACCAAACAGATGGCAAACTTCTAGGCGAGTTTTTTCTGACACATTGCAAAGACTTGGTGAATGTGGAATCGGTAAGCCTCCTAAAAGCGGCCGTAATACGACTAACACAGTAGAACAAGAAGAAGCAGTAATTTATTCTGTGTTTGATGAACCAAGAATTAGTATTCGACGTATTGCAACACGTTTGGGTCTTACTTAATATTTTTCTTGGGAAACGCTAAGCAGAGAAGTCCTCTATCCGTACCACCCGCAGAGCGTTCATAACTTGCAACCAGGGAACCCCGAACAGCGTCTGCTTGGCTATTAGAGCAACCAAATAAAAATCCTGATTTCATTAGGAAGACCTTGTGGTCAGACGAATCGACCTTCACTAGGAATGGGAGCAACAATTTTCGTAACAACCACATCTGTTTACTTGAAAATCCGCACGCTACGAGAGTTCGCAGCTTTCAGCAAAGATTTTCCGTCAACTGCTGGTGTGGAATTTTTAACGGAACACTGTTATCCTTATGAATTTAGCCCCAAAGGTTGAATGCTAACTCTTACTCTGAGTTTTTAGAAAATCAGGTTGAAAATATGCTGGACGATAACTTATGAAACAGAATGTGGAACCAGCACGACGGTGCACCACCGCATGTTGGAAGAAATGTTGTTGCATGGTTGAATAACTTTAATGGAAGGTGAATAGGTAGAAATGGTCCTGTTCGTTGGCCAGCAAGGTCACCCGACCTCAACCCCCTAGATTTTTATCTTTGGGGCCATGTTAAGCAGTTAGTTTATGCAGAGCAAATCAATTCGATGGAACAATTAGAAGCAAGAATAGGAAATGCGATGCAACATGTTCAGGCTAGAACAAATTTCGAAAAAGTCTACCGTTCATTAGTAGACAAATGTCACGCTTGTATCCGTAAAAATGGTGGTATTTTTAAATACTTGATGTTATTTGTTTTTCACTTTGCAGTGTAATAAATGTTATTTTTTGTAAACTATGTAGTGCCTTCTTTAATAACATAATAATTATTTAACACGTGCACGAAAGTGTCTAACTTTTGACAACGGTCAAACCTAATTTCATACGATGTAATAGTTTGAAAGAGCCAACTAAGATTAGCGACACCCACATCCACAATGTGCTTTAAATTTTTTCTTTGGCAAAACTTTATAGTGAAATATCTTGAAAACGAAGGAAAATTTGCAAAAAAAGTATTCTTGGTTTTCGATTCAGAATTAAAAAATTAATTCGGGTCTTCATTTTTCGCCTCTACTTTCCAATCACCCTGTATTTAGTAAGTGTGCCTTAGCATAAAGACTCACCATAAGAACACTGTTTCAGAAAACCTTAATTATTAACTGATTTTTTAGATTTTTCTGATTAGTAAGTGGCGTTTAAGATACTGATCTTCCGTGAAAAAGTATAACCAAGTAAGTCGATTTTTGGTGACTTTGGATTTCTGTATAACCTGAATCTTCTAGGCGTTGACTTTACGCTGATACTCCAACTGTATAATTATCTTAACAAATAAAAAAATTAGAGGCACTGGAATTTCCTAATAAGTCAAAAACTGTATTATTTTTCAATAGAAAAACAATTTTAAAATGGAAGAAGCAAGCACATTAAATTTCCTATTAAAACAAATTGTTTTAGGTTATATTACTATTAAAACATAGCACAAAGAAATAATTCACAAAACAAATAAGCATCATGTTCAACATAAATATATAGCAAGTAAGTTTGTAACGATTTTTCACTTCAAAATGGACATGTCTTTGAAGCAAATAAATTAGTAACTCAGTGTTTTTCTGTAGTCGATTACAAAATATTTACATTAAAAAAAATAGCAAGTCGGTTTTACTAAGGTATATTAAATACACCTAAATAATAATGTAAAATTTAAAAAATAAATTAAAAAAAACCTTTTACGTCTTTTTTCTAATCAACAAACGGCAGTCATCCTGCAAACCTATCAATAAATAATCAACGCATAGTTAATATTTACTATTACGATCGGTCCATTTTTTTGGTGGGCTAAATATCATTTTATAATGGCTTTTAATTCCTACATGTTAATAAGATATTTTTTTTTCAGCAACCTTTCCAATGACCAGGCGGATTGGTCACCCCTACCAAAATAGAACACCGCCAAAGAGAAAGAAACCCAGGACATCGTTCACTAGACTACAAATAGCAGAATTAGAAAAAAGGTTTCACAAGCAGAAATATCTGGCGTCTGCAGAAAGAGCGGCCTTAGCAAAAAATTTAAAAATGACTGATGCACAAGTGAAAACGTGGTTTCAAAACAGGAGAACGAAATGGAGGTAGGATACGCCTAAAACCTATTTAATATATAATGTGGTATTTTAAAACATTTTAAGTCTATTTGTGCGCCTGCAGATACATCGATGGCACAGTGGTAAGATTGCCAGATCTCCATTCGGTAGACCTTAGTGGTATTACTACTCTAAAGGAATTAAAAAATATAAAGGGTCCTTTATGTCTTTAAAACTAAAACTAAGTTAAGCCGAAGATTTCTTTGGCTTAAGTAATACTTTTGTAATTTTATAACCTCAAAAATGGAAAGTTTTATTGTTTTGATGGTAAAAGCGTTAAATTATTTGTGTTGTGTTTGTGAATTTTCAAAACTAATTTAAAATAAATATTTTAAATAATGACCTAATCTTTTTTTCTTTTGAAAAAATCAACAACTATCTCAAATTTTATGCCCTTATTCATTTCATTCACATTTATAAAATAAAATAATCTAATTTCTTTTTCTTAACAATTTATAGCACGATAGATCAAAAGTTAAGAGGTTTAGGCCTTTTTTTCATATTTTTATCCAAAAAGTCCGTCTGTAAAATTTTTTGCAATGTTAAAGAAACAACTTGTATATTTTTTAATTATTTTATTTTTATCATATTGAAGCGGAGTCTTTTCTATTATGTGCTTATAATCGTGGATTATATTTAATTAAGGACTTTTTTCCCTAACTGAAAGGTTGGAGCTTTTTTTCTATTTTTTTTCTCGGTTGCTGCTACTCATTATGAATGCTGCACGACAAATAACAATTACACAATTAAAAACCGTATTTTTGTTAAAAAATGAACTGTAAGAAACGAATTTGAACTTTTTGCGGAACAAAAATTTAATTTTCTGTCAAATATTCTTCTTTTTCTCTCTAACCAAACATTAAAACTGGATAATTTTTACACTGTTGTCAAGCATTTTTAATACTTAACTAAAAAAATAATAAGTGTAACTTGTGCAAAGCTATTAATCTTAAGTCAACCTTAGTACTAAGTGCTACTTAGTTATTGTGAACTTTTAAGAGTTAGTGGTGCAAACCGCCCTAAATTGGTTAAACCTAATTAGGGTTAATATTTTCACTAAAGTTTTGGTTAGCAATAATGCTTGTAAAAACAATTACTTCTAGTAAACCATTCTTTAAATTTATGTAGCAGCCTTCCCTAAACTTTAGTTTAGATGTAGAACATTATTTATGTATACAATTGCATTATACATAAAGTATATTGTAAAAAAGGTAATTTTTTTTCGATGTTTGGTAAAAATCACTCTATTTACTAACAGGTTAAGATGCGAATTTGTGAAAAAATTTTTAAAACCCTTTAAACCTTCTTGCCAAAATAACAGATGCTATATTTTATCGTTATCCCTTCATAAGCTTACAGTAAGCCATATAGTCCATTTCAAAACGCGAGTCCTGGGTGCCCAATTTTGCTGCAAGTGAAGACTATCTTCAAGGTTTGTTTTTTGGATCGCTGATTCCGAATTTAGGGATCCCAGCCCGGAAATTCTGACATCACCCTTAAAAATGCAAAAACACCCATTTTAGGGATTTTTTAACGAAAATCTTTTTAAAAACTTAAGAAAATGCTCTTTAGGCACCTAAAAAATACTTTCAGGAAACGTTTTTTGGGCCGCTGATGTCGAGTCCCGAAACCCTTGAATTCCGGCGTCAACCCTAAAAGGGCAAAAAACACCCTTCTTAGTGGCTCTTTTTTTTTAACTTATGAAAATGTTCTTTAGACACCTATAGAAAATACTCCCAGGGTACGTATTTTGGGCCGCTGATTCCGAATTTTGGGGTCCCAAAACCTTTAAACCCCAGCTTCACCCCTAAAAGGGCAAAAACCAACCTTTTTAGGGGTTTTTTAAGAATAATCTTATAAAAAAATTATAAAAATTATATAATATTGATAAAAATTTGTATTTTTTATTAAATTATATTAATTTAAGCCTAAATTAAATATTCGGGTAGTCCATTGAGGGTGAAACAACCCCTAATCAGCCCTAAAATATCGTACATTTAAATAATTTCAATTAAATTGATAAAATTTGTATCAAGTGTTTTTTAATATTTTTTTTATTTTAAATGGCTTTTTATTTAAAAAATGAAGCAAAATTTAGAAAATGCAAAAGCAATTATTGTAAAGTAATTGTTTTTATTTTATATTAAATTATATATTTTTTAACCCCAAGAAAGATTTACGGATTCATTTTGGTTGTTAATGGGATGAATTTTTTTTTTAAATCAAAAAATGGCTTTTTATTTAAAATTTAAGGAAAAATGTAGAAAATATTTTTTTTGCGCACTTTTTATTTTATCATGTTTAAGGGGTAGTTTTTCTGGTCAAAATGGTAAAAACATCTGGTGATACTTATTGGTAAACAATTTGGTATATTAATAAAAAATACCAAAACATTATTTTAAACTTATTGTTTTACTTTTAATTTGAATTGGATATATTCTAAGCCCCCAAAAAGGGTGCGAGGGGTACTTGTAATCCCTTAGGGTAGAAAAATATTGTTTTTGGTCGTCAAATGGCTATTTATCCAACATTTTAGGCAAATAGCACAACAAATTTTTGTTTGCACTTTTTTTTTATTTGTACGATATTTTATGGATGACTAGGGGTTGTTTCACCCCCAATAAATTACCCTTACATTTAATTTAGGCTCCAATTAAAATAATGTCATGAAAAATACAATGATCAATATTAAATAATTTCTATACATTTTTTATAAGATTATTCTTTAAAAACCTCTAAAAAGGGTGTTTTTTGCCATTTTAGGGGTATTTCCAGGGTTCAAGAATTTTGTGACTCCTAAATTGGGAATTAACGACCCAAAAAACGTACCCTGGAAGTATTTTCTAGGTCTCTAAAGAGCATTTTCGTAAGTTTTTTATTCGTTAAAAAACCCCTAAAAATGGTGGTTCTTGCATTTTTAGGGGTGATGCCAGAATTTCCGAGCTGCGGAAACCCGAAATTCGGAATCAGCACTCCACTTGCGGCGAAATTGGGCACCCAGGACTCGCGTTTTGAAGGGACTAATAGTTTTACTGCAGTATCATTGATGCCACTGCCTGAGACTGACAACAGTAGGTCTGGTATAAACGAATTTTGGAATGTAACAGAACAAACTTTAGAAGGAAGCACTTTTTTATTAAAAAAGTGGTTTTGTAATAGAGCTTTTATTTCAACTCAATATTTTTTTATTTTACTGGAAAACCCACAGATAAGTGAAGGTAATTAAAAAAAAAAAGATTTAGATCATGTCAAAACAAAATGTCTTTATCCAATTAGTATCCCCTATATGTATATCTATGAGTATAATTTCTTCTCTTTAAAGCCGTAACAGCAAATTTAAAACCAGAAGTTCCACTTAAAGAGAAATAGCCAATTACGCTTAACAGTAATACCATTAAGGCTATTCCTTTAAATTTAAATTAAAGATACTCACTTGCACTTGCAACACGACAAATATAACACAGGCCAAAAAAAGATAGAAACAAAACTCGTTCGATTTAAATCTTGTTGTCGCAATGTGGGGCGACTGTCATCTGTCAGTGGTCGGCGCCAGTTAGTTGTTTAACACGGTATGTCCATTACCGAACAGGTAATTAAAAGTCCAGGCTGTTTGTTTAAAGGAACTACTCGACATAACTACGGTTTTAATCGACATCAAAAAAAGATGTTACATTTTAAAGCCACTTTATCCTTACACTTAGTTGACTAATCTTTTATATCCAAATCTTAGCCATTAACAACAACCTGAAATACGACATCGTTATCGCTTTCTGGGTAGTCTTGGTACAATAGGGAATTGTTAAGAAAAGGTATTTGCTGCTAAATAAAAAAAAATTAAGTTATAAAATAAACTGTTATTGTTGTATATGAGATAAAACTACACCACCCAATATATTATTTAATTAACAGTGACAGAGAACTCTTTATTATTTGATTTAACACTTTTACATGCAAACATCCCCGTACGCATTAAAGTAACGGTAACGACAACGGATAAAACATGCAGTGGGTGCATGCTTTAATATTTACGTAGTTAGATTATATTTACTTAGCTTAAATGCATATAAATTTTTCGCGACAAACCGTTTTTAACTACTGGTTGATAGCAGTTTTTTCCCCACCATTATAACCGTGCTTAACCCGATTAGCCTCGCAAAAACGAAACGGTTTACGTATGTCGTATGTTTAATACACTTTTAAGTTTAAATTTAAATTTAAGGCCTTTGGAGAGTTTAGAAATAAGTCGAAAAGATAAAATATAAACCAAATTTTCCATTCAACAAGATATTAGCTGTTTCCAAGTCAACTGTAACATGTAAATCTTTTCCTCTATGATTTAAATATAATTGCACTAACTCATCCATTTGGGAATTAACTGATTAAATTAAAAAGTCTGCAATTTAAATAGTCGTTAAACCATAGCAAAAACATTAAAAGGACCAAAACAATAGGAAAGCAGCGAATCCTTCATTATTTTAATTTGACACTTGACATAACCATTATTAACGCTCCTCCCGACTAGTGGTGATAGCGGTGGATACTGGGTACAAAGTAATAACGTATAGTATTTTTTAAGATATGTATAAGAAAATGACAAGACATATCGATAATCGGCTGATCCTTTATGCCCTGCCAACAGGTGATCGCACTTTACCCATATAGATATACCGGGGCATCATTTGTACTTATTAATTCCAGTCGTTTATGGATTATCGTGCATAGATTAGTCAACCACCTATAGTACCATAAAATGCTAATTTCGAGGGTTTTTACTACACTCAGAAGCAGTCGAGACTTTTAGTCATTTTCTTATATCTTTAAAAATACTATACATACTGACGTCCAACACCTTCCTCTAAGTTACCGCTTCTCGCCGAAATAAACCGGTATGTTAACTGTCCTAACAATTTTCAACGCGGTATGTCGCCA
Organism: Listronotus oregonensis; assembly: GCA_019359885.1. NCBI lineage: Eukaryota > Metazoa > Arthropoda > Insecta > Coleoptera > Curculionidae > Listronotus > Listronotus oregonensis. The sequence continues at coordinate 76,209 of JAHBCN010001838.1, read as the reverse complement.
AAATTTGTTTCATGTGTGTAATATTGTAGCTCATTTATTATTTCATCGATGGCCAGTATTATTTTTATCAATGAGCTGTTAGGTTAACTGGAGAAAGCATCAATTTGGCATAAGCGTGGCATCATAAACGTACATTCTAAGATTCTGCTTAGCGATAAATGAACCTCTGTACTCAAACAATAAAATCTACCAAAACCCGGGAAAATGGTTACTACAGATACAATTTTGTCGTAAAGCGTGTCTGCCAAGTATCTTTCTGTTTCATTTACTTGATAGTATATTATGATTAAATTTTACTTAAAATTACATCAAATTAAGCTCTACTATTGTATTTTAAACTGTGAATAATATTTGTTATATTTATTACTATAAAGTATTACACAGAAAAGTAATGATGTCAAAATACCATGTATTTTATTTTTGGACAGCTACTAATAAAGGCTCTAAGCAACGTGACAACAGTGCATTTTTCGTAGAGGCGTACTTCCGTACTTCCGCCACCTTCGGCCTTCGGCTTTGCTAGACAGATGATACACTAAATATGGCGTTTTAGTCTGAATGTTTTTCGGGTTATTTTGTGACAATTGTTGTATAAATTTCAGTTTTGTGTAATAACTTTTAATAAATTAAAATGGTAAGGCAGTGCCACGTGTGTAAAGTGACGGATATGATTCCTGGATTATCATTTCACAGTAAGTACAAACTGTTGTACCATTCTATCGCCAATAATAAACAAAAACCATGTTGGACGCAGCTCTTGATTGCGTTTATGAATGAAATGCTTTCTCTATCTATGCTGTCAGCTCATTGATTTTTATGTATTGGTCAGATTGGGGATATACAGCCAAATCGGAAAACTATATATTATACTTAAAAGAATATTAATATTAAACAACTGTAAAAGATCATTAGAAACTTTGTTCTAAAAAATGTAGGACCATTGTCCAATAATAACTTTATTATATAGGTTGTAAAAAGTTGATGCTCACGATTTTAATGGGTAATAGTGGAGCTTAAAACAAGTCGAAAAAGCAAAGAACATATGGGTCAAAAGTTAATTGTTTTCAAAATATGGCCTTTCAAAGTTTAAAAAAGTTGGCAACACCGCGCCCGTTTAATACAAATAATAAAAATTACTTCTTGCAATTTATTTAAAATTAAATTTAAGTAAAAAACTAATTTGTAATTAAAAAATAGATAAACTTACCAAAAAAATAGGCTTAATATCCATTTTAAGAACACAAATTATTTATTATGTTTTTAAACAGCACTTTTTTATTTTGCTTAAAAGATAGGATTTCTTGGTTCCATTCCGTTTTTAAAAATTTTGCACTATACAAGGTACAAAAAAAATTGTATAAAAGTTTCTTAGTTTAATTTATATTTTAACAATATTTTACTTTTGTATATACAGGGTACTCAATTTTTTGGATGGGACACTCTATATATTATTGCATCTTTTGATTTTACGTAACATTTGAAATTTTATATACTGTCTATACTTAGTCTTACGTTTTGTTTTTAAATTTTATATAAAATAGACGTTTCGGATCCTAATAATAAGTTTTTCTATAAGAGTCATCTCCGCTTTCTTTTTTGTTTTCTGAAGATGTTGGTTCCAGGTAAGTTTAGAGTCTAGGATGACACCCAGATATTTTACCTCTCCCACAATCTTGATTGTTTTACCTCGTAGGTTCAGGGTTCCTAAGCCCTCTAGATTTCTCCTCTTGGTAAAGGCAACTATGGCTGATTTGGAGGGATTTATGTTTATTTCCTCCTTTCTCGTCCATCTGGTGACTGCGTTTAGGGCCTGTTGCATTTTATCCCTAACAGTGTTGTTAAATTTTTCTTGGCCAAAATGACGAGATCTCTGGTATCCCAATGTTTGGTGCCCTTCCAGTTGGAGGACATTTAGTAAGTCGTCCATGACAAGGTTCCACAGCAGTGGGGACAGAACTCCCCTTGCGGGCATCCTCGCTCAACCCGAGCTACAAGAGTTTCTTCAAGTATTGAATTTAATACTGATCTGCTCTTAAGCATGCAGTTTTGTCCACCCTTGCTGCGCCTCGACGCGTTTGAGATAGATAAAAGGGACGTTGTCAAACTTTCCTTCTACATCTAGAAAGGCACACATTGTATTTGAGAGCATATTCGGCCTTTTTCCCACAAGTTCATGTAATTGTTTCTGTGGACTTACCTGCGTGTATGCATGTATGTCCTTGTGTGAGCTGTTCTAAGTGCGTTCTCCCTGATGTGCCTATCCAGCAACTTTTTAGGGTCTTAAGCACGAACGACATCAGACTTATTGGTCTTAAAGATTTTGCCCCATCCTGTCCGGTTTTCCCAGGTTTGGGGATGAATGCTACTATGATTAGTCTCCAGGTTGTTGGTATGTAGCCCAGAGTTAGGTTGCCTCTTAAAAGTAGACACAGTCTATGTAGTAAGAGCTGGACCAGAGCTGGAAAGGACTTCTGGAGCATTACTGGATAAATGCCATCTGTTCCTGGCGATTTATACGGCTCGAATGAGTTAATCGCCCATTTAATTTTTTCTACGTTTATCACTGATTTAGCTACCTGTCAGTCCTCCCTGGAGCAGTAACCTGGGTTTCCTAGGTCTGGACTTTTGCAGTCTTCCAGTGACATGTTGGATATTTTGCATCCCGGAGAGTGTACCCTGAGTAGTTCTCTCATGGTCTCATTTGCCGTTCTTGTGTGATCCCCTGTGGGTTTCTTTAGAGTAAATATTTGTGATTGAGGTTCTTTTGAAAGAATCTTATGGAGTCTGGCGGCCTTATGAAGTTCCTTCGATTTCCTCACAGTGCCTTCTCCATGAATCTCTCTTAGCTTTCCTCAATGCTTTGTTATATTCAGTAAGGGCCTTCTTGTATGTCCACCAGTTTTTCTTGAATCAGATCCGCCTGCCTCTGATCCATGGTGACGTCGGGATGGCGCTTGTCAATGACTGCCATCCTGAGTCCCGAAGCAATCTCACTGTAAGGTCCAGGTCTGGGTGCCTTCCTGGGTTTTTTGGAGATTTTTGCGGGAGTCTTCGACTCCTTCCGAGGTCTCTTTACGCCCTCTTTTCCCTTTTTGTAGGGTTTTTCAGAGGTCCATGTTCCCTCGGTTCTTTTTCTCTCCTTCGTCAGTTTTCTTTTCTGCGCCCCGGAGAGTTTCTTTTGTTTGGATTTGGGGTCCATGTTTTTTGCCCCTGAATCTAAATTTCTTGTGGTCCCTTGGGTGCCCACAGATGGTTCGTATCGTGGTCCGTCACGACCCCCTCGACAATTCTGTCGTGGTCCGTCACGACCTCCACGATAGAGATGTTTATCGGGGTTCCGCTAGAGGAGGACCCTGAATCCCTCCTTTGCTCCCTCCTTGTGTTTTTATTATTTTTAATTTGGTCTTCCATAAAGATCAAAGAGTGGTCAGTGCCTGCGGTGCCCCTGCACAGGCCGGTGCCATTCATCCTTCGGTACGGGTCGCATAACGCCACTGGATTGGGGTTTGGATCCTTCTTAGTCTGGTTCCTCATCTTAGATCTTCCCGCTTGGGTGGCCCTACCGGTCTAGCTCTAAGAATCATTCGAACACGCAAGCCCGGTCACCCGGCTAATGCCTTCGTCAAGGTGAGGATACTTCGAGCGGGCCTCGATTGCTTACGTAAAAATGAAAAAATAAGAGATTTATCTATAAAAGAAAACAAAAGTTGCTGAATGTCCGAGATGGCAGGCACGTTTTTGCTGGAAACCCTTCAAAAAGACGCATATAACAAAAATCGAGATATGCTCCCTCTTAGAAGGGTGCGGAAAATTTGTTAAATATACAAAGTGTAACAAAACAAAAAGTGTTGGTCGTAGAAAAAAAAATGATATAAAGTTAAATTTTCTTTAAAATAGGATTAGTTAGAAGCAGCAAAATGTATTAGGCTTGTGCAAAATAGCAATAAACAAGGAAACAAGGCAAAAAAGGTAGTAGTATGCATGATGTTTTGGACCCTTGGATTTCTTTGCGGACCTCCATATTTGGTCAGATCATGTTTTGGTGAAACATCGTGCCGAATTTCGTTGAAACCAGTTGAATAGTTTTTGGCACAATAGTTTAGCTTTCTAATTTTGTTCCGGCAACCCAGTCAAAATGATGGTAAAAACAATGATTATAGCAACGAAACAGGCGAGTAGCGCAAACTAAGCATTGGTCATAACAGTAAGCAAGTATGATGGCAAAGTAGTTTGCAGCAGTTTCGAGCTGGAGCAGTTTTATCAGAACAGGTATTTTTATGAACTGAAACAGGTAGTACCTGTTCTTTAAAAACTCTGTTTCTACCATTCCTAAAACAAAATAATTTTGTCGCTATGACCGGATTCGTCGATAAAGTGAAGTCGTTATATCCGGTTGTATTTACATTCTTTAATATACGGTTTTAAATGAGTCAATTAAAATTTGTCATTATATCCGGATTGTCGTTATAACGAGAGTTGCTATAAATAGATTTCCCTGTAGCTTTTTTTACTTACAACCAATAAAAAAAAAACAAAATATAAATAAATTTAAAAAAAACTCCAAGTTTTGGCAGATAGCTTTTAAATTTTAACACTTGCATAAAAGGTCAAGATAACAGTGTAATTTTATAAATTAAAATTTTGCTTATACTTTGCACGTTGGTTATTGACGGCACTCACTACTACTATTTGTAACTCACCAGTAAATTATAGCTATATCTTGACAATCATTCTGCAATTATTACACATATAAAACCTGAGGAAATAAACATAACTAAGTTTAATTGTCTAATCTCGTACAGTACTACAAAATTACAAAAATGAATTTCTATGTTTTCTTTTACGGACCAGGACTTTCTTTAATTTGTATGTTTGTGACTTTATTTTTAAAAACACAATAAGCTTGTCCTATCACATGTATAGACACTTTTAGAGTTATTAGTATTATTGAATATTTTGTCCACATGCATAAAAGAAATGATCAGACCAGAAAATAATAACTTAAACTATCTGCAAATTTTCATTACTAACAAGTTACCTAACATCATTTAGCCTCATTTTTAGTATGCAAAATAACTGGTGGTCTTACGGCCGAGTGATGATCGCGTTTTTAAAGTTAGCAGTAGACTTAACGGTGGGTTAGATTTAACAAAGAGGTAAAAATGAAAACCCTTTGCAATAGGGCATACCTTTAATGTTAACTATTTGTCAAAAAATTATTTTGTTCGGGATTTTGCATTCAAAATCAAGTAAACATATAAAAACAATTAAAATAATTACCTTGCACCAAATATGAAAAAAATGGTTTGGCCACCCAACAAAGTTATTTTATATATTTTCTTCAAAATTAAGAAGCACAATAGATAGCTTAAATAACCAATTCTGCAGAACTTCTTTAAATTTGGGTTTTTAAGAGATTCTTTAATATAATTCATACCTACTACATTTTATTGATAGAGTAGACAAAATGTTTGCTTGATCTTCCTTAGAAATTGATGTTTTAATTTAAAAATAAAAAAAATAACTTCGACAATTTCCTTGAGGCGAATTGGACCTATAACACATGGGGTCTCTAACGGTTTTTTTTTACGACCGCATATTATAGCTTTTTGCACGCCTTAACTTAGAAAAGAGGTTAATTTTTACTTGTAGAAGTTATTACTTGAAAATATTTCAATACTTTTGTTTTTAAAAACAATAGGTGAACAATGAACAGCAGTAAGTGGTAAAACAATGAAAAAAATTGTTTTACCAATATTTATTAAATTAAAACATTAATTTTCTAGAAGAATAAAACTTTGTCCACCCTAGATGTACCTACCTGAATGTATCAATAAAATGTAGTAGGCATAAATTATATTAAAGAAACTGTTAAAAACCCAAGTTTAAAGAAGTTCTGCAGTATTGGTCACTTAAGTGAGCTATCCATCGTACTGCTTGGTTTTAAAGAAAATATATAAAATGACTTTGTTGGAGTGCCGATCCTATTTTTTTTTTTTTCATATTCTTTGCAAAATAATTTTTCTTTTTTATTATGATTTTTCTTAAGTCAATTTAAAATTTCGTTTATTATCTATTGACTCTATGAAGATTTAAACATTGTTGTTCCCTAGAGTTTTCTTTTTTTATATGTTTCTTATCTTTAATTGTATTATTGCTTAGGACACCCTAGATTATATTTTTTCCAAAGAAATTAATGATAATAAAGGATTAAATTAAAAAGTATTAGCCAGTACAAAAGCAATTACCATGTAGCTACTATTATCGATTGTAGAAGGTTAATAACTCAAGCATTATTACTAATAAAAAATATGTTATTCTTATCGGTTTATCTTGCAGCTGTTAACCAAAATTGATCATTTTCTTTCAGAATGATTATTTACAGAAATTAATGTTAGAAGTAAAGTTACCAAAAACCCAATGAACTACTAAGTAAATACTGTAATAATTGATAATATTTACAGTTAATGAAACAGTATGTAATTATATTCCTTCTTAAGCCATTGCAAACAGGTTTAATTTTTAAAAAAATTAAGACCTTTTTACCAATTTTTTTTTTCAAAATTATTTCTGTACATATTTGCCATCTAAAAATAAAGTGCGGGCATATGTCTACTACTTAATGTGTTCAATTTTATAACAATACGGCCTATTGCCAGTTAATAACCTTGTCCTATATTACACTTTAATTTAATTATTTTCAATTTACCTGTATACTCAAGTATCTATCTGAATATTCAAAACCATCTCATACACATACATATAAACGTCACCATGCTGTAGATGTATGTAATTGTATTTGATAAGGGATCACTACACTTCCACACTTTAAAATGCCTCCAAGTCCCTAACTTCTGTCAATCTTAACTTAGAACCTTTTAATAATTCTACACTTCCACAGAACCTATCACTTAAAGGCGTATTTATAATAAAAGGGAAATGTAGAGGGAAATAAGGTGTGTGTGTGCGTGTGTGCGTGCTCTTTTTTCCATTCTAAACATTTAGTTAGCATTTGTTGTAAAAAATCTTTTAAAACTTAAGTGCTGTAAATGCTTTAATATCCTAACTTTTCCTTCACGCCTTGCTTAGGTCAGTATAAAACTAAAATTGTTAAAAAAATTGCAAAGGAATATTAAATTTTTAAAAAATAAAAAGCTAAAGCAAAAGTAAAAAGTTAAAAAGTAAGGTTGTTAGAAAAATAGGTTAAACTGATAATTATTACAATTTTGAGCTATTTATTAAAATTTACACTTTAATTACTCGAAAAACGTAAAATTTCATGTTACATTAATAAACAAAAAATTGCAAATTGAAATATACTACTATAATTAACAACCAAATGTACAGGGTGGGCATTTTATCAGGGTTCTTTACATTTTCTCAGAAACTGCAGACTTTTGAGAAAAAAAGTTTTAACAAAAGTTTCTTGGAATAACGTATGCTTTTAATTAATTCCACTTTCACATATACAGGGTGTTCATTGTGTTGGCCACTGGTGTTCACTTTCTTATTTTAAACGGGACAGCCTATATATTATTATATATTTAGATAGCGCCTCCAAAGACGAGTTCAAATATATAACAGTATGGGTCTGTGTCGCGACGTTTCGGATTTATTAAAGTTTTTCTTTAATTTTTGACCTATTTTTAGATTAATACAAATACGGTAAATATTCCTTTTTTTAAATTTGTTAATATAAAGATAAATACAAAAGCCTTTTTTATCTATATTAGCTGGCAATTTTTTTTAATTTTAAAAATGTTACAGTGTTGCCATGATTTGTCTATCGTAAAATTTCTTGAGTTTTTTAAATGCAACCCCCTGTATATAATACCAAATCTATATAAGGAATTAAAAGACCTTTTCAACAATGTTAACAACATGGGTCTGCGAGTCCCCGTTTCGAACATATGGATGAATGTCTTCAGGAAAAATCATATTTTTCTTTTTCCAACGACACTACACACTACATACTTTAAATTATAAATTAATATAGGATATTTGGTTAACTCATCTTAAACCAAATTTATTGTATTGATTCATAATATTAAGTATACAGAATGTAGTGTGGTTGGAAAAAGAAAAATATGATTTTCCTGAAGACAATCTCAAAGCGAATTTCTCCAGACCATGTTGTTATACATCTAAAAGGTCTTTAATTATATAGATTTGGTATTTATAGGGGTTGCATTTTAAACTCAGAAATTTTGATAGATTAAAACTGTAATTCTCTGTAAGCAAATTTTGAAAAAGAATATTCACCGTATTTGTATTAATTTAAAATGGTCATAAGAAAACATTAATAAACCCAAAACGTTGCGACATAGGATCCCATCGTTAATTTTCTTTATGGAGCGCTATCATGATATTTTGGTGTGCTTTCCGTAAATTTAGAAATAAGAGACTTATGTATTCTTAACGATTATTAAATCTACAGAGGCCAAAACCAATCAGCTATCCAAACAAAAATGAACTTAAAGAAATTGAAAATTGTTAGAATATTTTAAGGGTATTTTCAAACCTGTTGGAATTGTTGAATTGTTTTGGATCAATCCCTAAATTTATTTATGTGAAATTAAACATTAAATTAGTAATACAATATGAAGGATGAATTTAATAGACAGTGGAAAGGAATCAAAATTCAATTTCGCTCAAAGAGAAGTTGGACCTTAAGTGGTTTGAAACACATATTAGACAAATTAAAATAAAACCCCCGTATGCCAAATTTGGTTGGAATCGGCGTTGCGGCCACTTTCTGCATAATTATCTTTTATTTTAATTTGTGTAATAATGTGATATTTACTAAAGCCCTCTACATGTTTTGTTGGCTCAAATTTGCTGCGGCTCCTGCTTGACGACAAGTAAGTTTTGAACTTTTCTTTTGCTTACTCCTTTTCCATACTAATTGTAAGTCTACCAAATTCATCACTTCATATTGATTTACTTTATTTAATGTTTAATTTCACATAAAATAAATTTAAAATTGAAAAAAAATTCATTAAAATACAGTTTTTTAAAAATTTCCCTTAAAATATTCTAACAATTTTTTCAATTTTACTTTTAAAGTTCATTACTTGCTTGTAGATAGCACTATGATGGTTTTACCGAAAGCGTTCTGCTAGGATTTTTAAATAAAATTTGCACGAAATACAAAGTCTCTTCATTATCTAAATATATAGTAATATATAGGGTGTCCCATTTAAAATAAGCAAGTGAACACCGGTCGCCAACACAATGAACACCCTGTATATATGAAAGTGGAATTAGTTAAAAGCATAAATTAATCCAAGAAACTTTTATTCAAACTTTTTTTCTCAAAAGTCTGCAGTATCTAAGAAAATGTATAGGACCCCAATAAAATGCCCACCCTGTACATAATGGTTAAAAAAAAGGATTTGAGTTTTTTTTCGTTTCTTTGCATTTTCTGAAAGCATTTACCATAGTAATGTATATTATTTTACACCATCAGAAAAAAGGCCAACCGACTTAATTAAAAAAGCAGGTATTTTGACAGGAGAATTGTCGATTAAAAATTAGGGTGCTTTTTCGATATTAACTCAAAATAGTGTGAAAAAATAATAATTTTAATTAAAAAAAAATCTGTGTGTTAGGACTATAAAAAGGTAAGTTTTCACCAAATTTCCCACAATTTTTTTTTTGGTTTGTAAAAGATAAAAATAAAAAACCAAAAACAACTTTGCCCTTTAAGTTTTTTCCATAGGATTTGTGGTTTGGTCGGAAATCGAGATAAACCGTTTTTTACCCTTAAAAACTCACCCCTTCCACTTCCCGACCTCAGATCGCGGTAAATTATTTCTGCTTTCATTTTTGTTATATTCTCTTTCTTTTCCAATCCTACTATTATTTTTATTTGGTTTCAAAAATTATCTCTAATTTTCTTAACTTTGTTAAAAACGTCCGAATAATGTCACAGTCGGCACCACTGAATACAGGATTGTGTGAGTATAATTGACTGAAACTTTAGTGTCTGAGACGATGTCACCCATGCCGTTCCCTCAGCTAAAGAGACAGTAATCGAATTTGTTTCTTTTATTTTCCCTTTATTTCGTTTCCTGCGGTTCTGTTTTCTGTCTAACTACGTCTATTAACATGCAATCTCACTAGCTTTACTACAGGCGAAATTACAAGGTAAGCTACGTCTGTAAAAAGAAGTATATCAAATATTATTTAAAACTAAAATTTTTAAAAAATGAATACTTTTAGTTTTTTTGTCTGCAAATACTTTATACTAAAAAAAAGTTTGGGCAAATATGGTACTTTGCCATTAAAAGTTTTGCTTAATCAAGTATTGTTGGTTGTGGTTAGGTGGGAAAGCCTCTTCGATCGCAGTCATATAACATAATAATATATCTTACGAGGAGAAAAATACTAGTTTGTTTGCTTAAGAGGAACTATTTAATTATTAATAAAGGTGCCATTTATAAAAGACATATACAATTATACCTATTAATATAGGATATATACCTGCGTAACGACTTGGGTTTAAGTCGTTACGCAGAGCGAACAGCATTACTTGAAAACGTCAAATGAAATTTCGGCGAAACGTGGCGAAAACAAGTTTTTGTTTTTAAATAAATTGATTAGAACCCGAAATGATAATTTACATTTAATCATCTGTAAGAATCTATACGATCTAATATTTATAAATAAATAAATAAATAAATAAATATATATATATATATATATATATATATATATATATATATATATATATATATATATATTTTTTTTTTTTTTTTTTTTTTTTTTTTTTTTTTTTATATAAATTATCATCAAAGGACATCTTCACGTCGTCAAAGCTAAGCGAACTGAGAACCAAGAGACTGAAACACACACCAAAGTTTCCCCATACCTGGACTCAGCAGAGAGCAAAGATAGGTGGGTAGTTTAAATTTGGCAAAGTTGCGGATTGGGGAGCTTAATAATACACGTTTAAAAAATTGAAGTTACCTTTTATACTTTTGGAAATATGGCGGAAAAACTGAAATTTTCGTTTTTGTTGTTTGACTAGTTTATTTGAAAAGTTAGAAAAATTTAAAAATACATTCTTGTAGGAACTTTTTGCGCTCTATGTATTAGTGAAGTCAATTTTTTTACGACGTTTCGTTTTCGTTAAACCATTATCAACTTTATTTTTTTAAAATACGGACCTGGGTTTTTTATTTAATTTTTTGAACCCCTTATTACCTTAATTACAAAAATGTTTAACACTTAATATTTATTTAACAAATATGGAACACTTCTATAATAAATGATGTGCGTTCCTTGTCTAACTCATTGTCTCTTATGGAAAATATGTTTATTTAACAGAAAAATATCAAGTGTTATAAATCATTGAAATTGGGATTAAAACTGCTTCAAAAAAATACGATAAAGAATTGAGGGCCGTATTTAAAAAAATAAAGCTGATGAAATATATTAGGTTTAGCAAAAAAGAAACGTCGTAAAATGTTTTGACTTTGCCAATGGATTAAACGCAAAAAGTTCCAATAAGAATGTATTTTCAGATTTTTTCTAATTTATGAAATAAACTCGTAAAAAAATAAAAAACAAAAATCGGTAATTTCAGTTTTTTGGCCATATTTCTAAAAGTACAAAATAGAACTTCAATTTTACAACGGTATATTATTAAGCTCCCTAGTTCCCTTTCCTTTAAATACACCTATCTCTACCATTTCGGAGATCCCCGTACTGGTCCTCCTTATCTTGGACCGTTGTATATATATATATATATATATATATATATATATATATATATATATATATATATATATATATATATATATATATATATATAAATAAATATATATCTTGTCATGGCATGTGCTCTCTACACTTTTGAAAAGAAAAAACTTGACTTTTTATTCCCGTTAAATTTTCGGCTGGTTTATTATAATTGCTATAATTCTGGATCCATCACTGATTACGGGCTAAAATTCACTTTACGCAACAAAACCATTACTTAAATGACAACAAAGAAATCAACTCTTATTTTATTATCTTTTTGTTACAATTTGTTGGACGCGAAATACCAATTAAGTGCTTCATATAGAATGGCGTGTTTAGATTTCCGTTTCCGCATTTCTCTTTTGTATGACTTAAGTGATCCACACGTTAACATGAACACCACTTAACTTGCTTGATAGAAGAAAGAAGTACTAATTTATTGTCATTATTGCTGGTAAATAATTACTTAATTATTGGCTGTAAAAAAACATGTTACCTTTTAAGGTGTTAGTACGAAGATAAGAAATGTACATACAATAAGAAAATAATACAATTATTATTCTCCTAGTGCGAAATCTGACACTTTTCTGCACGGCACAAGCGTACACAAAGACAAAGAAAAGCAAAGTTAAGATAAGTTTTAAGGACGACAAAGAGAGTTTGCGTATGCAGAAAAATGTGTTTTCTACGGGCTTTTTAAAATTACCGAAAAACAAAAAAGAAACAATTTTTTAACGCAAAACAAAAAACATTGTTGATAACATTAATATAAAAGGTACAATTTGCTACAGAAGTATAAAAGACTGCAATTAAGTTCTTGAGGGAACAAAAGATAATTAATTATTTATTTAAATTAAGGAATGGAATGGAAAAGGTAAAGAACTTGGCGTTATATTAGATTTTTTACGTCTACAAACTAAAATTTGGCTGCAATTTCGCAAGGTATTTTTTTAAAGTTGTTTGACCCTACACATTAGAGGGTATAATTTTCTTTCTTGAGTTGAAAAAAACGTTGTTGTGGTGCTGCGGTGGTCGTCAAGTAATGTCTTTCCAATATAACTCTGGGTATGCTGTATCATTAATTACTTTTTATTCCAGCCTTAATCTTGAAAAATAATATTTTTAATCCAAAGTTTTTACGATAATTAAAGTACCCTTATTTATAACATTATTAGTGATGAGCGAGACCGGTCTTGGTCTTGCGGTCTTGGTCTTGGTCTTGCAGCAAGACCAAGACCGAGACCAAGACCAAGACCGCCTTCTCGCTTGCCCAAGACCAAGACTAAGGAGTGCAAGACTACGCAAAACCAAGACCGACCTGCAAGACTCTTGCACTTTTCTCACTTTCTTTTAAATTATAATATTCAATTTTCATATTTAATATACAGAGGTATTTCATACAGACATGACAAAAAATGTGTCGAGAACTGCCTAAAAAGGCGATTATTTTATGACACACAGGACTTTTTAATAAAATAATAATTAAATCGATCACTTTGTTCTTTTATAAAATTCTCTAACAACGATAACTAGTAAATTCAATAATATGTTTTAAAAATAATAAGATTGTGACTCAATGGTCCGACAAAGCTCGATATCTCCAAAACAGTTAACGACAGTGAAAAACTAGAAGTACAAAAGTTATAGAAGCTGAAAATTATTAACCCATTTCTAATGTTTCTTTCTAATCAGCTATCTAGTGATGCCACTTACAGGGTGGATCAAAAATTTGAAAATCCATTAATACATTATTTTGTGCCACACTGTAAGAAGTTGCATCATTAGATTGCTCCTTAAAACTGAGATATAAATGTAAAAGTGATGGTTTAATAAAAAATATATTTGTTATGTCATATAGGAATACTTTTTAAATAAATGGATTTTAAATTTCACTTCCGCTTTAGACGGAAAAGTCAAAACAATGCTAGAAGTATAATGATGACGTCATTTTTGTCAAAACCGAAAATGATATTTAAAAAACCATCTACTTCGACATTGTACCTATATGACAGTTTAAGAATTTTCAGCATATTTTAAAGGAAAGCGACTTTTTGAAATGAATTTTTTGCCATAATTTTTTATTTTAGGTTAAAAGCTAAAAATAAGGAAGTTTTCTCGAGTTGTAGTAGATTTTTCGAAAAATTCTGAAATGAAAAATAATTTTACATTTTACGCCCTTTTTTATATAATTTTTGTATATCCAGTTTTTCATCATTATGAACGGTTTCGGAGATATCAAGCTTAGTCGCACTATCGACCCACCTTATATATACAGAATGTTTATAAAATATTTGTACATACTTTGTACGGCAAATGTTTGACTAATTTGAAAATAAAAAGTTTATTTGAACTGAAAAGCTTCCTGCACACCTGTTTTTAAAATCAGAAACCAATATTTACATATTAGAATCCTTTTCGTAGAAATTTCACATCTGGTTGAAATTAAAAGTTTTTTTCTGCTCGCACAGTACACAGTTTTGTATTTGCTTTAATTTTATATTCTTCTTCAGAAAAAAAAATCACTAAAATATTACTATATATGTATAAAAGCAGATTGTGTCTCAATATAACCAAAATGAAGGGATATAAATAAATAAACCCCCACATTTAAAATATGCTTTTTAATCAAATAATTTAAATGTGCATGTAAGGTTAAAATTGGTATATTTTAAAATTTTACAGCAATAAATATAGTCTCCATCTTTGTTTATTTGTAAATATTAAAAATATATATATTTTATTTAAGATTGCTTAGTTGAAATTATTACTACCAAAAAAGCAAGACCAACAAGACTCTTGCAGCAAGACGAAGACCAAGACCAAGACCAAGACCGGGTGGTGCAAGACCAAGACCAAGAACAAGACCTTCTTTTGGCTTGCAAGACCAAGACCAAGACCAGACTTGCAAGACCAAGACCAAGACTAGACCGGTCTTGGTCCTGGTCTTGCTTTGCTCATCACTAAACATCATTTGTGCTGGATCCGATAAGCCCATACATATGGCATAGTTATAAGTATCGATATTTCTAGCATTTTTTTTTTTTTAATTTTTAAGGTCTTTTTACCCATTTTCTCACTACCACTAAAGAAAACGGTCATAATATTGTTTATCGTTGTTTTGAACATTTGAGTATGTAAAAAAGCAAATTATAAACTTATGAATAAAAATTCACTTTTAAGAGGTATTAAACAATAATAGCTAACTACTAAAACGTTTTTTTACATAGTTTTTAAAATGGCATAAATTGTTTATTTTATTGAAAATTTTAGTAATTTTTTTACCTTTCCCCACGGCTTGCGTTTATTGAAATTGTAGTATATAGGATTTTTTTGGGTATTAAAAAGAATCTGAAGTCAAATTTTGTCGAAGCTTCTAGTTTTTAAGTTTTAACATCCTATTCGGACCTTACCTCAAAAATACACAAACTTTCCTAAAATTCCTCTTTCTTAAATCTAGTGACAACCAAACTGAATGATTTGATGGGAAAACACCCTTTATTTTACAGAATAAACTCATTTCCCCGATTATTTACTCATTAGTTTTACTAAAAAACACATTTAAAATTTTTATTTTTATGTTCAAAAACAATCAACGAAATTATCCAGGGGTTTTTAGACAGATAAGTTGGTCAAACCAAAAGGCGCCAAGTTTAAAGTTTATATTGTTTTTCCAGTATTAGATGTAAAAAAAATATCTTTAATAGAGAAATTGGAAAATTCTATAAAAAGAATTTAGTCCAAGGAAAACCATTATTTTAATCTTTTGTAAAAGGGACATTATGATATGGGTGCATAAGGACTCCCGCAGTTATATAGCAAGGTGTTTTTATTTAGAAGTTAGATATTAATACAAGTAAGGCAGGGGCGCATTTCCCTGAATATGGATCTGTTGATGAGGTATATATTAAATAGGTAATTGACAACATCCCGTTTTTAAACACAAACAAAATAAATGCAGTTAATGTAAACTTCATTTTTACACAATTAAAATTTAAAAGTAGGCGCTTTTTAATTGTTTCCCAAGTTGTACTACGGCTTAAAAATTCCTAGATAGTTTTGTTCACTTTTTAAAAGTAAAAATATTTTTCTTTTGGAGGTGTTTTTTGTTAAAAATAACGACTAAAGAAACGTAAAACTTAATGTCTCCTAATAAATAATAAATGTTTTACCATAAAATCATTCAGTTTGTGCGTTTTGAGGTTGGGTTCGAGTAGGGTGTTACTTAAAAACTAGAAGTGTCCAACAAAATTTAACTTTAGATTCGTAATTAGCGCCCCAAAAAACCCCTGTATACTAAATTTTAATAAAATCGGCCGTGGGCCCGATTAGTAAAAAATTACCAATTTTAGTTTAACTCTAATATCATCCAGACGGGACCTACAGTTTAACGTGGATTCCGAACCACACACAACAACACGTGGCCTTTGCTTGCTTTATAATCATCGATCAAATGTAAAGGCCGTTGTTAGAACTATTATTTTGCACATAAATGTATAGGTTTTATTTTTAAAACAAATTTAAACCAAATTTTTGTCTAGGGGCAATCTTCACAGGCAGGGCCGCCGCCAGAAACAAATGAAGGGGGGGGTTAAAAAGTTAAATCAATTTACTAGCCTAGAATTAATTTAATTAAAAACCCAAATAAAAATTCTATAACCTTAATTTCTAAATAATACTCATACCTACCCATTTAAATTCCTAGGTGATATCGTAAAATTTGAGAATTTAGACGACAATTGTTTTATTTTAAGTTATTTTAAAAACCCAGGGGGGTCGATGGATCCTCCCTGACTCCTCCTACCGGCGGCCTTGCTCACAGGCAATTAATAATAGCATAATACACAAAATATTACCTTCGATAGTTAAAAGCTATTAATAAAATAATAATGAAAACCGGCAACAAGCTAAAAACACATCATATTGCTATTTAAATGTATAGGTTTCATTTTAAAACAAACTTAAAGCAAAGTTCCTAGGCAAGACATGTAATTAACAATAGCAAAAATATACCAAATTATCACGCAAGCAAGTTAAAATTTAATAATTTTTGCAACAAAATAAAAACACTTCATATGGCTATTCACAAAACCAAATCGACTAAATGACAGTTGACAATTGGAATAAAGTTTATAGTAGGTGTTTTTCAATTACCGCACAAGTGTTCTTATCGAGGCACAATCGGCTTTCGGATAACTTTTTTGTTCTTTCAGAGAGCAAAAAAGTTATCCGAAGCCCGATTTTGTCTCGATATTAGCACTTACGTACAGTACATTCTACAATAATTATTCGTTGATTTCTCGTTTTACCTGCCACTGTTAGTTATAAAACTCAATAAACTTTGGGTACCCGCATGTAGGTTCGGACTTAAAATTTCTTTGATTTATTATTGTACCTACTTTTTGGTATATTATGTAAGTTAAAGGCAAATTGCAGGTGTTCAATATAAGGCAAAGTCTTTTTATGTTAGTTCATCAGTCGTTTGGAGTTTGTCAAGGTATTTTCGTGTGTGTTTTTGAGCATCCAAAATAGCTAACCTAAACTATTAATATTAGTAGGTAATCAGGACCTGCACCCTTACAAAAAGTGCGGTGCCTACACAATAGATATTTGTCAGGCAACTTATTTATGGCTGGGTTTACCTTACCACTGAGAGTTGTCATTTAAATTTTATTGCGGTCAAGAAATCAACGAATTATTGTGAAACGTATCATACTGACTATTTTATACGGACTTGTGAGATAATAAAATTGACCTGGTTACTCGTCCCTAGAAATTTATGGGTATTTTGCTTTGTTTAAAATATATGGATAATACCCAATTATCACGAAAGATAGTTAAAAATTATTAATTTTTGCAACAAAATAATAACACATCATATGGTTATTTACAAAACTAAATCGACTAAATGACAATTGACAAATGGAATAAAGTTTACAGTAGGTGTTTTTCAATTACCGCACTAAAGCGCATTATGCGGCACAATGCTCAGCGACAGGTGCCCTACAGCTCGACGGTGGGCAAGAAGAGGAAGCGTGGGATCATTAATAAGACGAACGGCTCTTCTTTGAATGGAGTCCAGATTGCTTAGTGTTGTAGGGGACGCCATTCCCCAAGCATGAGAACAATATTTTAGAGAGGGTCTAAATTGGAATACATACAGAGTATACAGATTGGAAGAAGAGAAATACTTTCTCGCTCGAAAGAGAAATATAAGCTTTTTTGAAGCAGATTTTTGGCGCCCCAATCCAAGATAAGTTTTAGGTCTTGTGAAAGAGATATCTGCATTGACCTGCGCTTGTTTTCTGTAGTCAAAAGGAAGAGTTTTGCATCCTTTTTTGGGAACAGGTTGCAGACATGCAGCTTTCCAACTCTCCGGGAAAATGCCGTGTCGAAAGAGATTGGAAAGAGGCGAGTTAGGACGGGTGCAAGCTTCGGAGCACATTTTTTTAAGACGATTGCTGGTATGCCATCCAGCCCGGGCGATTTTAATCTTAAGAGAAGAAAAAATACGCATGATTTGTTTGACTTTAAAAATGATATTGGACATTTTATGAGAAACAGGGGCAACTGCTGGAAGAGGAAGATTAATAGGAGGATTAAGCGTAAAATGGACAGCAAATTGTTTGGCAAATAGTTCGGCTTTTTCTTTAAAGGTAGAAACAAGAACATCTTCAGAAATTAGAGGTGGAATTTGTGCAGAAGTTTTGACTAATATTTTTGGCAAAGGACCAGAAAGCTTTACTGCCATTCGAGCAAGAAAGAACTATATCTTTTATCCGATTGTTAAAACGGTCTTTTGCTTCTGTCTGATGATTATACTGATTTCTTGCTTCGTATTCGTTCAAATGAACTGATTAGTAGGAATAAACTTAAGTATAACAAAATCACCGTATTTGCTACCCATGATCCAATAAACAGATTCATTGTATTATGGTTAATATACCTCGTGTGCGATGCACGCCTTGCAGGCCCACTTATACTAGGCCTTCTTTTTACATCTATACTTTATCGCAAGAATAATGAGTAACTTTAGCTTAAAAGAAGGATAAAAATAAAATATAAAAACTAGCACCCTACAACATAGGCATGTCAAATAATTTAACTAATTTAAACTGAATTTTAATTAAGTTCTATTAGTTTCGCCAGTTTTAAGGCATTTGTTGCAGTTGAAGTAATAGTTATATCATATGTCTTTTAAGTGGATTTTTAAGTTTATTGTTACTCTTGGTTACCCGAGCATAAACTGCGTTGTGATTAATATAGTTTTCTGTAGTGTTTAAAAGCATTTTGTAGAATAACAACATTTTTTGCCATAATGGTTACCTAAACAATTATATTGTATAATTCTAATTATTTGAAATTCCAACGCATTTTCAGTATCTTTTTCTTACATCACTAGTTTTAGGTTTTTGAATTTAATAAATTAAACACATAAAAATATCATGTTGTGGAAAGTACAACAACGAAAATATTTTGTTAAAAAAGTTTTAAAATCATTAATAGATATGTCACTTTCATATACAGTGCGCATCTCTAGCTTGGAATAAATTTAATAAATCTTTCTGTGAAAGATATATTTATACAATATGTCCCAAATTGGAAATATGATGTTATCAAGGATTTTTTAAATTCGGAACCTCAGTTTTTTTAAAGATCCTGTGTGAGATATAAAGTAACAAAATTTTACTTCAAAAATAAACCATATTTTATTTATATTAATAATTTTTGTTCAATACATGCTAAAAATTGGCGGGAGGGGTTTTTGACCCTCGCAAATCGAACGCGTCCAAAAAAAAAATCAAATCTTTTTTATGACACACTCTGTATATTTGAAAGTCATACTCGATAACGTGCTCCTATAAAAATTTTTGATGGCATCGATAGTAACAGGATGACAGCCTCAAATTTGACGTTTAGGATACAGATATAAAAACAATTCACACGGCCTTTTTGTTCGAAATAGTATTTTATTTTATATAGAGGAAAAGTGATACTTTTCATGACGCGCTCGTGTTTAACAGCCGAAAGGAGTGAGGCTGGTAATATAGAGCAAGCCATGAAAAGTAACTTTTCCTTTAAATAAAATATGCTGTTTTTTCTTTAAACGTAGACAAATTAATGCAAAAACATATGTTAGGCGGCTTAGACCGGTGTCGGTGAATAGTTGCGTTGCTATAGTAATGTAACATATAGCTGTCAGTGGATACTGTCAACAATAATTATTTATTTAAAATTGCGTCTCCGTTTGCGTTTTAATTCCGTATTGATATGCAGTTATTGAGTAAGTTCGATCAAATAATAACCAATTTGTTCAGTTGAGTAATAAATAAAACATTTAGTTTTGTATTTAGTTTAATAATTATTGAGTTGTTGACGCGTTTTGTAGTTTGTTAGTAACTATTTTCCTATAATAACACTTTTTCCTCCGCCGGCGGGAAAGTGAAAAGTAAAGCTTCGGCTGAAGAAAAATGAAACTTTGCGGTCGCCTACACACTCAAGCAATAAAGGATTTACTGATGTTTGAAGAAAATAACAGCCTTTTGAATATACAGACTATGTCATAAAAAAGTCTAAAAATATATTTTTTTAAAATATATAATATATATATATATATATATATATATATATATATATATATATATATATATATATATATATATATATATATATATATATATATATATATATATATATATATATATATATATATATATATATATATATATATATATATAATAATTTTTTTTTTATATTTTTTTTTTTTTAAAAAAATTATTTAATTTATTATATTTTTAAAAAAATTTATTTTTTTATAATAAAAAATAAAAAATTAAATAATTTTAATATATAAAAAAAAAAACAAAAAATATAAATTAAATATAATATTTAATATAATTTAAAAACATTTTTTAAAAATTTTTTTTTTAAAAATGCCCCAAAAAAAGGTAATGGACAAAAGAACAAAAAACAAAATTGTTAAAAAATGTTATATTTTATTTTTGTTATTAGAATTTTTTAGATTAAGAAAAGTAATGTTGATTTTATTTGTTATTTTTTTTTTATTTAGATTTAATTTATAAAAGTAATTTACAAAATTTATATACAGGTTGGTTTAAAAATTGGGGGTTAGGATGGTTAACATATTAGATTATGATATATGTGGCTAAGGTTGCTGATATCTTGTTTGTCATTGAGAGCTTGTGGTTCTTTTTATATAAATTTAATTCCTTAATTAAAGTTTCTGGTGATGATTTTCTTGGGTAAGAATTGCAGTGTTTTAAATCAATTCATGTTTAAAATTTGCTTCATGTTTGTGTAGAGCTGTAGAAGCGTTTTTGTATATTGTGCCATTAAGTCTGCTATAAAGAATTGTGTTGTTTTACCAATATTTTTTTTTGGGCAATTTAAACATGGAATTGAGTAAACCAGGTTTGACTTTTTCTTAGGGACTTGGCTCTTTAAGGGTGTAAATAGTGATGATAAAAGGTTTTGGGCCTTGTGGCATACAACTATGTCATGTTTTGCCAGAATATATTTTTTTTTTTTCGGACAATTCCTGGGGTATGGCATGGCAACATATTTTTACCCTGTCATTAACTGTGATATTTTTAGTATTTTTTTTATTGTTGAAAAATTTTAAAAAAGGGGTTGTTTGATAATTTTGTTTATTTGTTTAATGGGAAAATTATTTTCTTTCAAAGTGTTTCTAACTTTTTTAAAATTTGTGGACTAGTTCTGGTGAAGTTAATTTTAAAGCCTATCAGTTAAACCAATTATTACACTATTTTTGTGAAATTGGGGGGTTTGAGTTAAAATTTTAAAATAACGTCCTGACCAAGTATTTTTTGTGTCCATTTGGTTTTAAGGTATTCGCTTTTTTTTCACTTCTTATTAAGGTTAAGTCGAAAAATTAATTTCATTATTAATTTCGATTTCAGACGTAAATTGTATTTTAGGGTGAAAATTATTGAATAAATTATATATTATTATTATTATTTTAAATTAAATATTTTAAAAAATTATTAATTATATTATTTATATTTTTTTTTAATATTATAAAATTAAATTAAATATGGGGAAAAAATTAATTTTATAAAATTATATTATTTAAATAATTTTATAATTTAAATATTGTTATATATATATAATAATATATATATATATATATATATATATATATATATATATTATATATATATATATATATATATATATATATATATATATAAATATATATATATATATATATATATATATATATATATATATATATATATGTATATATATACACTTGATATATGGTTGAAAAATGTTTTTTACAATTTCTTTTAATTTCTGCTGTTCTATATTTTGCAAATAACGTTATGTATACAGGGTGTATCAGAAAGTCCGGCCAACTTCATTTTTTTTAAAAGACTTTCTATATTTTTTGTTGCATTTTTGTTTTCTGCATAAAATTCTAGATATTTTTTGTCTAACATATCATATCCTTATTTTTAATTGTTTACAAGATAATGGCATTTAAATACAAATATGGGGGAAAAATCCGCTTATCTCTTAATGCCGCTTTACGTTTCTATGGTTTAAGCGGTTTTTTGAAAGTTGCATAACAACGATAGTAACTAGCTAAAAATGTCAAAACGACAGTTTTTAAGTGTAAATACAGGATTTTAAATACATATCTAATCGTCTTGAGCAGATGTTATGGCTAATAACAGATATAGCAAAAAAATTTAGGGAATCAGGGTATTCTATGTCATAGAAACGTTTCGCAGTTTTTATCTTGGATTTGCCTTCTCCGATGATTAGAACCATATCACATAATTCATTTATTGTAATTTTTTTTCCCTATGTCTGTTATTAGCCATAACATCTGTTCAGGACGATTAGATATGTATTTGATGCATTTTAATTAAACGTCGTTTTGATTTAACTAGTTACTATGGTTGTTATGCCACTCCCAAAAAACCGCTGAAACCATAGAAACGTAAAACGGCATTAAGTACATACATAAAAATATGTATTAAAGGCGAATATTTCGTAAATAATTAAATATAGGGATATGATATGCCAGACAAAAAATATCTACAATTTTATGCAGAAAACAAAAATGTAACAAGGAGTATAGGGAGCCATTTAAAAAATTAACTTGGTCCTTGTACGGACTTTCTGATACACCCTGTATAGTATATTAGAAATTCATGCAAAATTTTACTTCTTATGCATGTAATAGATTCATATCCCTAGGAACTTAGTAGGCTTATCAAATAATTTAGTAGATAAAATGTGGGGTTTTTAAAAACTTTTGCTATTCTAATATCTAGTCTAGTCACTATGTAAAGGCAATGAACTACCTTTGTTTCTTTGTAATAAATATATTATGTGCTCTTCCAGCAGTCAAGAAATACAATTTATCTAAAGGATATGTTAAAGCTCTACTATTAAGTCGTTTTTTTATAGCGTAATTATTTTCTGAAAACGATAAAAGATTTGTCGTTTGAAGTAGGGATTTGGCTAATCTTAAGCTTCTTTATTATTTATTAAATTTATTTGCATACTATTAAAAACCACATTCGGAAGTTTTCAGTAAAAATAGGTAGGTCGAAAGACAACTGATAGTCTTTGTACATTTACAGTAACATTAAGCTTAATACACAAGAATAAGATACACAAAGATTATTTGTAAACTATTTGTCGTTTTTTTATAGCGTAATTATTTTCTGAAAACGATAAAAGATTTGTCGTTTGAAGTAGGGATTTGGCTAATCTTAAGCTTCTTTATTATTTATTAAATTTATTTGCATACTATTAAAAACCACATTCGGAAGTTTTCAGTAAAAATAGGTAGGTCGAAAGACAACTGATAGTCTTTGTACATTTACAGTAACATTAAGCTTAATACACAAGAATAAGATACACAAAGATTATTTGTAAACTATTTGTACATCAAATACTCCACAATATAATTTTTTTACTAGATATACAATATGTTACAATCATTTTGTTTACTTATACATGTGAAAAAAAATTAGTCCTAAACGGATATATTTACTATTTTTAATATGTCGGTGTTTAAAGGTATGTTTCCTTCCACGCGGCCGCCGCATGCGGCTAACGCACTACGTTAGCCGCAAAGCACTCCTACTTATGTTTTTAACTGTGCCTGGTTTGTTCCAAGCAGCCGTCGTATGCGTCCGCTGCCAACGACTGCGTTTGATGCGACTGGACTGCTGAAGAAGCAGTGTAGCCGCAGTCGTGTCTGCGACTGATATTTTGTTTGTGTTGTTTTGTGTGGAATGTCCGGTGTTTTTTTTTTAATTGTTAAAAATTGAAACTTTATTTTTTAAATGAGGTCCTGGATTTTTTATTACGTATTTTAAGAGCTTTTAAGATCCCAAATCCAATGATGTTTCGCTCGTATTTAAAAAAATCAGTTTAATGTTTTCCCAAGATCCTGCCAAAAATATATTGTCTAACATATGGTTTCTTATGAAAATTGTCATAAATATAATTTTTTCGAATAAGTGCAATACATTATTGGTTTTGGGAACTTAATAGCTCCTAAAATACATAATAAAAAATCCAGGGCCGTATTTAAAAAAAACAGTTGATGATGGCAGCTCAAAGACGAAACGTCGGTGTATAAATCTAATAACACTATCTTGTAGAACAGAAAAAGTAGCAATGGAAATGTAAAAGTTATTTTGTTACATCCATTCAAATAAAGTCATAAAAAAATAAAAACAAAATCTCGAAAAATCGGTTTTTTCCAAAAGTAAGTATTCGAAAATTTTAAAGTTCTAAGGTGGCATTTTGATTAGCATCATATTGAGCAAGTTTGCCTTCATCTAACCGACCTCGTATCTCTTCAAGTTTCCGAGATCCTAATGGTAAGACTCGAATTTGGTACACCCTGTACCGATTTACCTTAATACAATGGCTAATTTTTCCTCTGGGGTTATTGGATATTCAACTCTGTTGTCTGGCTCGGACATTATATCGTCCAATATTAAGTCAAGAATAAAACTAAACTCTGCTTTATTCAGTCTAAAATATTTTCTAAATTTTACTTCATCCTGTTGCAGATGTCGATTTATTAATGTAGTATAACAACCCTCATCGCGTCTTTGCTGAAATATTGGTTGCTATGTTTCAGGTTGGCTAATTGTAATAGTATTTCGTCATCCTCTTTTTCTTCTAATAATAAATATATTGCTAGATCATCCATCACGACTCTTACCAAAGATTATTCCCTTTACACTAATAATTTTGCTATCGCGAGTTTGAGCCGCGGTCCTAAGAAACCACCTGATTAAACGGCGGCCGCATGCGTTAGTCCATTGTGTTAGTCGCATGCGACGGCCGCGTGGAAGAAACCACACCTTAAAACCGCTGTATTCAAATACTATGGTTGAGCACTGCATTTCAAAGTTGTCTCTTACTTTTAGTTATTTAATGCTAACTATTACAACCTTAATCAAAATAAGGTAAAAAAAGACTGTTAAATGGACTTGTTTAAAGAAATGTAAAATTATTAATCATCGTTAAAAGTAGTATCTGATTAATTATTAAAAATTATTATAACGAACTTATTGGTAATTAGTAAATAGAGGCTTTAATATCCATGACAACCATAGACGTCAAAATCTTCATTAAATACCGAGCTTGATTTTAAATAATTTGCTATTGTAAGACAACATAAAATATTACATATACTTTACATTTTTTACATATTTTTTTTTTATAAGGAGGGCGATAGTCCAGGGTCTTTAGATCAACATCGACCGGGGGTTTTCGAGGATGCCGGATTCAATCCTGGCATTAGGATTACTCGGGAGCGCTCGGCGGTGACTCTGCGGGGGTTTCCGGGGGATGATTTGGGGGGAATTTGCGTGATAGCTTTGGCGCCTCTTTTAAATCCAGTTTCGAGGCAAAAAAGATTTCAAAGGCAATTGTTTTTATAATTTATACCCCCGGGTAACTCTAATGCCAGAATTAAATTAGGCATCCCCGAAAACCCCCGAGTAACGATTTTCGGCTGATTTTCCTGGACGCTGTACTTTTCCCCCAATCACCCCCCGGACACTCCCGCAGAATTTCTAATGCCAGAATTGAATTTGGCATCCCCGAAAACACCCGAATAACGATTTTTAAGCGATTTTTCCGAGTTTCTAGTCGTTCTTATAATACTGCAAGTAATTATGCAATTGCAAAATGCATTTATGGCACCAGAATGCATTTTGAACACAATTCAGAAAACCGCATCTCGATATCTGCTGGCCTTAAAAATTTCCGATTTATTTCCTAACTTCCCTGGACTGCGATACCTAGTAGTAAGCGAAATTTCGTTTTTTGTTATTTGTAAATATAATGTTTAAATTAAAAAAAATATATATAATATAGTGTTCGCTTTTGTAAATTTAAAAATTGGGTTAGTTCGGTTTTGCATTTAGGGGTCATATTTAGTTTAAATAAATGGTAACTACTATTTTACATAATCTTTGATTACTAATTTTAATTTAAATAAATTAAAAGCGAAGGCATTTTTCATTTAGACTCATATTTTCAATTTTATAAATTACTGGTGAAAGAAAAGGTTTAATTCTTAAGGATTAATGCACAAAGAGAGCAATCAAGTAGTAAAGGTAACGTCATATTTTTAGATTCAACCTTCATCTTTAATTTGCTAAGTGGGCACGAGCAGCACCTGCCCTCTTCATTCCTACTCCTTCGACTCGAGTGAATTCAAGCACCGAATGCCTCGGTGCTAATTATTAATTGCAGAAGGCTAATTAAAATTGTTGGGATTCTGTTTATCCGTTCCGCTCTCCCCAAATAAGGGTACTAATTACCGTAGCGCCCGCGTAGTTTAATTACGGTGTTAATTAATTATGAAAGCTTCATTGTATCAACACCTAACGCTATTTAGATAATGTTCTGTGCTATTTTGCCGCCGGCGCGTTCATTATTCCCTAATTTTAGGGTATTGCTTAATTTGTTTTTGCGAAAATTAGTTGGCAGCGGTAAATTTATAACGTCGAAAAGTTCCTGAAACTTTGCAGAAAATTAACTATGCTTCTGACAAATATGAAATACAAAATGACTTTACCGCTTAACAATGAAAATAGATTACGCAAAAAGGGTTGCAAATTTGATAAAACAACAATTTGCTGTCAAATATGTGACTACTTTTGTAAAACGTTGCAAACTAAATGCGTTTGTTAAAAGTTATGCTTTAAACACATAGAACAGTTAGAACAGTACGATATAATATATTCATTAAATTTCAACTTTAGGTATTATTCAACTAACAAGCTAGAACATGTTGACCAACCATGCTGATAAATATAGCTCTGCCAACAAAATCGGGCACGGTGAGTTAACCAACATAATTTGCTGGGAGGCTTGAATAGGTACTTAGTTGGTTATTGGCAAGGGTCATCCTCAATATCAAAAATATATATATATATATATATATATATATATATATATATATATATATATATATATATATATATATATATATATATATATATATATATATATATATATATATATATATATATATATAATAACAAGAGGACAAATGGACCAAAAATTGAAAGATACGAAAAAAAGTCATTCTTGATAAAAAAAAATCTGCTTGTCAAAAAAATATGAACCACAATGAGACAATAGATTGTTATGATACATAGCGTCAATGCAAAAATATAGAATCAAACAAGAGCAAACAGTCGTATTTTGGCCTTCTAACGTGAAATAATAAATAAAAAAACTTGCTCCAAATTTATTTCTATTCTTGATTCCAAACTTACTGAAGAAAATTTGAATTCACGAAAATAAAAAAAATCAACATTTTTGCAAGTACGCATTTAACATTTACATTTTTTTTACATTGTACATTTTTTCCATTGTATATTTATTTTGACTAATGTTTAGTAATGTAAAGGTATTATTCAAGTAAAAGTAGTAAAATACGTATTTGCAAAAATGTTGATTTTTTTTTCATTTTTCCTAAATTCAAATTTTCTTTAGTAAGTTCGGAATCAGGTTAAGGGCCAAAAAGTGACTGTTTGCACTTTTTCGATTTTGTGTTTTTGCATTTTTGATATCTATTTTCTCATTGCAGTTTATATTTTTTCGACAAGCAGTTTTTTTTTTATCAATAATGACTTTTTTTCGTATCTTTCAATTTTTGCTTATTTTATCCTCATGTTAACCGCACCGCGGACATACTATATATATATATATATATATATATATATATATATATATATATATATATATATATATATAATATATATATATATATATATATATATATATATATATATATATATATATATATATATATATTTAGGTATATACGCCTTTTAAAACAATGACTCTTGTCAAAACTACAGCAACGTCAAAAATGGTATCCATGACAAATATAACGCATATTAGAAAGCATAATACATGTTAAAGTGAATAGATATCTAACGCAAGTCAAGGAATCGATACCTAATAAAAAATACACAGGGGTGGATTTACGCAAGGGCTAAGTAGGCTGAAGCCTGGGGGCAAATTTACAATTAGTTTTTAAAAAATGTAATCGTAAATTTTAATGATATAATTCATGATTTTGCAGAAAAAAAGGTTCGAAGAAAAATGTTAGTATAGGGTTTTGCCAATAATTAAATAATACAAAGTTCAAAAAAGACTTATTTGTTTTATTATTTTAATTTATATTTTGTTTTTATATTAAAAAAATTTGTTTGCTTTAAAGAATTGTTATTTAATTTTCCGTATGATTTACCTGCGTTAAATATGTTTATTAAATTTTTATAAGAATTACTAGTGAAGTTTACATTCTTTTAATGCTAAATTTTTTGTTCTGATGTCCAAAAAATATTAACTTATTAGGGCTGCAAAAATAAGCCTATGGGCGGCAAAAAGTTAAATCCGGCCCTGAAAATACATAGCATCTATCAAAATTAGGTCAATTAGTTTAATGCAATTTGATTACTTGAAAAATAATAAGTAACTCTTTAGTGTATATATTGTTAAAATAAACAAGAATCTCTAAAATTTTAACTTCCACAAAGTTCCCGGTGTTTCTGACTCTTACATCAAGTGCCGAGAAATGCAAAATCTGCATGTTGGACATGGACAATATGGACGGAACTGAGAAAAAAATGAGTTAAATATCTAAAAACCCGGCTCCCACGGCTTTACGCCAACCAAGCATAATTGATTTTTTGGTTATATTATGACATTTTCTCATTTTCGACAATAATATGTCGAGTAATGTACGCCCATAAGTTATATAACCTGAAAAAACATCTTAATATATTTAGAAAATTATATCCAAATTAAGTTCAATTGTGTCTTTGGATTCTCTTGTCAAGTGCAGATTAGATGACTAACACACTCTCAGAGATAAACAGAAATCTTTGTTTTAAGACGTTTTTTATTATATATTAGAAATTAGAATAAAACAAGAAAAAAGCCTACCTATCTTTTTTATTTTTCATAAGCCATTATATCCCTGCGGTGAAATTCTTCAAAAATATAAATCTCATTTTTTTTCTTATTATCCTTGTTTTAAATTAAGGCTATAAGCACCAGTGTTATTATAAGCAGTCGTAATTTTGTCATTTTATTGACAAAAAGTTTTTAATTTAAATAATTTGCAACACTTATTTCAAATAACAAAAATAATATTTAAGGTAGAAATATCAAAGAAATAATGCATAGTTTTAAAATGCTCTCAACAAATAAATATTAATTTAGATAAATAAAGTTATTTTATATATTTAAAAACCTTTATTATTGTTTCAGGCGACAAACGGCAGAAGAGCGAGAAGCAGAACGACAAGCAGCAAATAGACTAATGCTGTCACTACAAGCAGAGGCGCTTACTAAAGGATACATGGGTGAAGGTCCCCCAAATGCAGGAGGTCCAACAGACACAGCCTTAAGCGCCCTACAGAACCTACAGCCATGGGCTGGACCTTACAGCGCACCTCAACCTGCCTTAGCTGAATCAATGTGTTGAATACATGGTTAAATACATTGCTTTAACTTGGAGTACCCGCAAACCCAACAGCTTTTTGCAGTTTTACAATATGCAGTCTTGGGATGGTCCCCACAACAGAAAGCTAAGAGTCCCCAAGTGGCGGCTATAAGATCACTTTTACGTCAAGAACCAGAAGAAGTTATTTGTGTAGTTGGTGTATGAGCGTACAAAAATGTAAATCATTTATAATGCTGCAACTTAAAAAAAAATCGAAGGTACAAACATTTATGTTCTCCAAATGACCTTATAGATCAATCTGCAAAAAGCTTTTAAAAATTTAAAAGAAAATCACAATAATAATTTAAATTTGGATTTTCACACTCTCGTCAAAACTGTTCAGAGAAATTTTTTGCATTTATGACAAAATGATAGGTCATTTGTTGTAAGAGGTATGTTTATTATTGTCAAAAAATTAAAAGAATGTCAAATTAATTTATTTTTAAAGGTATTTTTTAGACTGATCTGAAATCACTAGAGTCACAGAGTTTCTGTTGTAAACTTGTTGGGAATATTGGGGGTAAGTTTTCAAAAACCAAAATGTTAAGCTTTCTTTTGTACAGAGGTAGATAAACTGCCTTGTTTTTTGTTTAAACCTTTACTTAAAACAATTTTTAATTGGTACACTGGGATTAACTTTTGCACCAAAAATAACCTTACCCCTAAATTTCAAACATTGCTTTAAAACCGTAAATGGGCTGCAATATCTACACATAAATAAATATATATATTTTTTTGGTCCTCGAGGAAATAAATGTTTCACAGTTTTTTCTTTTCCTGTAAATAAGTGTTAACACAAAGACTTTAAGAAATTAAGAAAGACTTGAAACAAAGTGTTGTTAGTGTACAGATTAAATTACTGCTTTTAAATATCCTAGCCTAATTACTAAGCAGTAATAAGTAGAGAAGGTATTGTTCAAAATACGTTACTTTTATATATTTTTTATTAAGGTCTTTTAATATTTAGGGGCATGTTAAATTGGGCTTTAAAATTACTGAAACCAGCATTGTAAATTTTTATTGGTTATAATAGTATTGAAAAGTTATTAAAAAGTGCGTAAACTTATAGCTTGGTTTAATAAACTTGTAGTTTCTAAAGCTACATTTCAACATTTAAAAATAATATACGTTTTGTGCAATAATATCTGAATAACTTAAACTAAGAATTTGCTTCACTTACAAAAATTAGAATTTGTTTGTAATTTGCGAAAATAATGAGTAAAACAAATCTTAAATCTTTTAATGAACTTCTCAAATGCAAAATGGCAGCTAGTTAATAATCGACAACAAATCATCTTCTAAATGATTAGTTTTCCGAACTTGATTAAGTAAGAATTTCCTGGGCCATCACAACTTTGTTATTTTTATTTTAGACGATACTCCAAAGTTTTCTTATAACTTTTAGCTATTAAGTTGCCACTTATTAGCTTTTAAATACGGATCTAATATTTTTATTACATATTTTAAAAGTTATTTCAATAACCTCTGTCTTAATTTATATGTAAATAAACAATAAATATTTTTTATAGAATGTAAAATCGGGAAAAAGACAAACAGTTACTTTTTTACTGAATTTCTGTTAGTAAAAATTCATCTCTTATTGTTTAACTAAAAACAGCTTGAAATTACTATAGACGTATCAGAATTCTTCCAATTATGAAAACTTTTAAATAACTTTGTATAATACGGTTAAAAATTATTGTAAATGTAAATTCTTAGTTTAAGTTTTGGTGCTTTAGAAGTTACATAGACAACCTACACTAATAAAAGATCTTAATAATGTTAATTACTTTTTTTTCAAGTTCAATATTCCTATACTACGAAGATCAATTCACTGTTTATTATCTTAAAACCATTAAAAATTATATAAGCAATGCAAAGTTTAAGCAAAAATATTGACATATTTATTTTATATAGCAATATTACTTGTATTTAGGCAGTGTACAATAAGTTTGCATCGTAACGCGAAAATATAATTTAAATACCAAACAAATTAATGTTTCTTAAAGTTAAGAGAATAAGCTAAAATTCTGTAAAGATCCAATAATTTTAGCTCTATAAAAAGATATGTGTCTAGGCAAAATTAGTTAAAAAATCTTGTATGTGTTAAAAAATTAATTTATTTGACTACACACTCTAACAGCTCGTGTTAAAACATAGCTCATGCAGAGAATAGCAGATCTTAAAACACTATATCAAAATTTTAAGCAACTATTTTTTTTTAATCTTACCCTTTTTGATTTTTACCTTATTAGAATACCTACTTGGAATTATTATTTTTTATGTGTAACGGCAAGGTATTATTAATTGGAAAGAAATCCGTTAATGGTGAGTCCTAAAACTATTATCCATAAATTTGTTTTAACAATTCTACCACATCTACCCAAACTTTGTTTATTTAAATAAAACATTCTATTTTTAATAAATATTTTTATTATACATAAATGTTTATATAAATTTTGTGTCACATGTCAAGTATTTATTATTGGGAAATAAACCAGTCTAAAATCGGACATAGAAAATTGTAAAACAATAAATACAGTTCTGTTGATGGATTTAAATAAAAATACTTAATAACTAATAGGAAAAAATCCGAGAGCAAATACCTTTTAGCAATACTCAATTGTCGACTTGTTTAGCACATATAGGCATAGATACCGGCTTTAAATTTTTGAAATTAAAAATAACTTCTCTAAAACTTTGTGAGTACAGGGCAAAAGGTCCTTAAGTTTTGTAGCCAAAATGACCATAACATTGTGCTATTATTTATCTAGCTACTGTGCAAAAATCAGCAGGTTATTTGAAAGTTACGTATGGTACGTTCCACAATAATTCGTTGATTTCTCGTTTTACTTGCTACTGTTAGTCGTAAAACTCAATATACTTTGGGTACCCGCATGTAGGTCCGGACTTAAAATTTTCTTTATTTATTATTGTACCTACTTTTTGGTATATTATGTAGGTAATAGGCAAATTGCAGGTGTTGAATATAAAGCAGAGTCTTTTCGTCTTAGTTCGTCAGTCGTTTGGAGTTTGTTAAGGTATTTTTGTGTGTGTTATTGAGCATGCAAAATAGCTAAACTAAACTATTAATATTAGTAGGTAATCAGGACCTGTACCCTTTCAAAAGGTGCGGTGCTTACACAATAGATATTTGTCAGGCAACCTATTTATGGTTGGGTTTTCCATGAGGGTTGTAATTTAAATTTTATTGCGGGAAAAAAATCAACGAATTATTGTGAATTTGACATGTTGAGGGTGTAGGTCTTCCTAAATGCCGAAATATTTTGCCGATGTTTGCATTTTAAAATCTTATGAGTAAAGTAAAATAAAAAGGGTTATTCGTTAAATTACCTATAAATCGTTAAATTAGCACACCAAAAACGCCTTAATTCTCGAAGTTTTCTAAAATAAAAAGTTATAAGTTATGCTAAATTCAATCCACTCACCAAGTTTCAGCAAAGTATTTTTATTTCAAAATTTAAAGTTGGGACCTATTTTGGGTTAGCAATTTTCTGTTATAGTTATAAAATAAGTTTTTAAATAAAACAAAATAACGTTTTTTTATTGTTTTCCACCTATAAGGATATTGAACTTTATCAGTCATTCCAGTTAGTTTAATATGATTGTAAATAAATTGTTTATAAGTAATTTAAGTAAAAATGAACTATCGTGATCAGAAGCCGTACTTAATATAAAACCAATTTTCTGCTGTAAAAAAACAGAAAAGTAGTGTGATTTGAATTGTAGATATAAGCCATTATTGTAAGCACAAGAAAATGTTGTATTAAAAAATAAAAAATATGACACTATTATTACTTAGTTTAATTGGGCTGTTTTCAGTCATGCAAACCTTATTCAATTCTCTAGAGCGTAAAAATATAATGGCCGCCGATAAAACATAAATGAATATATCATTACATGATCTAAAATGGATGTAATATTGAATGCTATGGCGTCAAACACGAAATATTTATTAACAATAATTTATATGTAGTAAAAATAATTACTGCTTTTATTTTTAAAAATTAAAATACACTTTGCTGATCTAAAAAGAACGGAAATGATTTAATTTATACGAAAACCTTCTATGTGTTTGCAATTTTAGCAGCACAAATCACATGCGCTATATAGTTAGCACAATTTAAAGTAAATTTCCAGCGCTAAAAAGCGTGAAATAATACATAACTTAGGTAAAATATTAATAAATTAATAGTTAAAAAAAAATAAAAACAAGCTTTTTTTACATTATATAAAAAAAAACTTTAAATAAAATCAAGCCCATTAATTTATTACACAATTGGTAGCGTCAATGAATACATAAAAGTGCCAAAATTTTGAAGTCCTCAAGAGCAGCTCCAATGTTGATATATGTTTTTTATAATTTTGTTTTTCCATATTATTTAAAATCAGAACCTTTTGAAGGGGGCAAATAAATATTAATATTGTTTAAACAATATTTATGATATTTAAATGATACATTTTTTTAAATCGCTGTTACTTTTTAAATATACTTTTTTAATATTAATTTACACCATTTTTACACAAAATCTTTTTTGTAGATGAATAAATTTCCTACAAAAATAGACTTATAATTTCTCGTATTTTTCATAGTTTTAAAGATATCGTGAACTTCAATTTCTAAGAGCAGAAATTTTAGTCAATTTTCGGACTGTTATAATTGCTTACAAATATTTTTTTTATATACTAGTGACATAAAATGAATATTCATAACAAAATTAAAAATTTATATATTTCTTTAGGATTTAAACAACACCGAGAAACATATTATATATTAGGTACTTAAAAAAAATAATAAAATCTTATAAAGACATATTTATCAGTATTTTTAAAATGTTGTATTAAATGTTAAAATTTTTTTGCTTTACTCACATATACAAAAATATGAAATTTAATTTTCATTTATATTTTGCTTATTGGAGATTTTATCTTCTTCAAGTGGTGGGTGGTTATTGCAGTCACTTTCACGGCAAACACTGCAAGCCGGTGAGCAATGCAGCCACATGCTGAACCGCATTTTGTTTTGCAGTCACAAAATAGGATTTTTAACACGTTTTCAGGTGCTGCTGGTTGCGTTATTTTTACTGGTTTTAGTTATTAGTCTTTTTGCCAACCCATTCTTTAGGAGGGATTAGAGAATTAATTTTTCATTGCCGGACTTCTAAGTAGACTTTTTTGATATGTTGTTTTGCTGCATCCTCTTGAAGGTAGTGAATTAAGTTGTACAGGGTGGGCCAAATTGGGCACCTTTAAAAGGAAACTCCCATTTTTAAAGGAGATAGATGAAAACTAATGTCGGTGTCTCTAGCTCAATTTTCGTCAATAACATAATGGTAAAAACCGCACATCGATATCTGTTACCATTTCTGAGTTACAGGGTGTTTTTCAAAAAAGTGCATTTTTTAAAAATCGCTGTAACTTTTTGCTATGGAAAATTTTGAGTTTTTGTAAAAACATTTCCAAAGCAACTTTTTACGTAGAATTCAATGGTGTAAATATATTTTTTTTACAATCAATAATTTAATAGTTATTAACAGAAAAATCGATGTTTTATATGGGACACCCTGTATATTTTTGAATAATTGAAAATAACTTTAAATTACCTTTCCAAAAAGATAGCACACTTAATATTTTGCTCGAGTTCTCTTCGAAATAAAGAGTTTTTAATAGTTTGCCCACTTTGAACAAGTAGGCTTAGGACGCCGCGGGGCGCGGCCATGATAAAGAAAACAAATGCTTATTGGTAATTGTCAAATTGTGATTTTGGCTGTAAACACGCCGTAATTAAGTCAAATCTTTCAAATAAATTATGAAAAATGGGATATGATAGTTTGTTTTATACAAGCCGGGAAGAATCCAGAAGCAGCAAGCAATTTATACCACAACCAATATCCAGAAAGAAGACAACCTTTTAAAGATATTTTTAAAAGATTGTGACACAACCTTACTAATAGTGGCCAGTTTGAGAAAAAAAGATCAAAACAGTATATAACAAATAGGGATAAGGAGTTAGAAGAGATAGTAGTTTTAGAAGCCGTTCAAAATAATCCTAAAACGTCAACACGAAAATTGAAAACGTTAACAGGACTGGCAAGAACTAATGTTAGACGAACTTTAAAGAAATACAAATATAAACCATACAGGACCAGAAAAGTGCATCATCTTAGACCTGGAGATTTTGAACGCCGCATAGATTTTTGTCGGTGGTTTCTGGAAAAATGTAACCGTGTGCGTGATTTCCCACTGAATTGTATTTGGACTGACGAAGCGTATATAAGCAGTGTCGGTATTTTTAACCGCTATAACTCATATACTTGGGCGCAACAAAACCCTCATTCAGTAGTCGAGCTAAGAAACCAAGGAAGATTTGGGTTAAGTGTCTGGGCAGGCATTTTTAGAGTTAGAATTATTGGCCCGTTAATTTATGATGGTACTCTCACCTCTCAACGATATTTGCATATTTTAAGGCAACAAATAGAACCCTTTATTGATGATCTACCTCTAATGGAACTCGAAAACATATTTTTCCAGCAAGACGGGCACCGCCTCACAACGCTGAAATTATTAGTAATTTTTAAGCAGATAACTTTGACAATAATTGGATATCTAACCAAGGTCCCATCCGTTGGCCAGCGAGGTCACCGAACTTAACGCCCATAGATTTTTATCTTTGGGGAAAACTGAAGGACCTTATTTTTAAATTACCTATACGTTCTAGACGAGAATTAGAAGTAGCGGTTGTGCAAGAGTTTGCATCGCTCACCCCTCTTGAATTGATGAATTCTGCAAGAAATGTCCGGAAACGGTGCCGTTTGTGCATAAGAGAGACCGGTCGACAATTCGAACATCTCCTGTAGCTAAATCTCTTGCGCTGGTTTATTACTTTTTATTGTTGTTTTTTATATTTTTTTAATCTTATTCTAAATATAGTTTACATTGTTATAAAATTCCACATCATTCATTGTAAATATAAGTTTCATTTTATAAAATATTAAATGTGCTTTATTTTTGGAAAGGTAATTTAAAGTTATTTTCAATTATTCAAAAATATACAGGGTGTCCCATATAAAACATCGATTTTTCTGTTAATAACTATTAAACTATTGATTGTAAAAAAATATATTTACACCATTAAATTCCACGTAAAAAGTTTCTTCGGAAATGTTTTTACAAAAACTTAAAATTTTTCATAGCAAAAAAGTTACAGCGATTTTAAAAAAATGCACTTTTTTGGAAAACACCCTGTAACTCAGAAATGGTAACAGATATCGATGTGCGGTTTTTACCATTATGTTATTGACGAAAATTGAGCTCCAGACACCCACATTAATTTTCATTTATCTCCTTTAAAAATGGGAGTTTCCCTTTAAAAGTGCCCAATTTGGCCCACCCTGTACACTTTTATCTTTTGAAGCTAATGCTATGAAACGTTTGTATCGGAGTTTTTTTAAGTTTTTGGCAGTTTTATCACCATATATTGTAAGTATACAACTTACAGCTTTATTGAAAAGTACTTTATAATTTTAATTTTCAACGTTAAAAGTTTGAGCAGCTTCACGTAATTTATAATTATTCCTAAAAACTTTAATAAAATTATTTTTTCCTTTATTATAAAAGGCGGAGGTAGTGTCACATCCAGTGAATGCATGAATAAATAAAAGATGCTCTTTTTTAGTATTTCCATACAAATGCTGGCTGGAGCAATTTTAAAGCCTCGGAAACTATTTATCACTTGCAGGGCCCATAAGGCATCGCTGAACAATATTGACAAATAGGAAAACTTTTCAACAAATTTATTTAAGCCTACCAGATAATAAATACATACATCCCAATATTACACAACAAAGTTTAGATCAATATAAACATCAGTCAGGTGCGGTCCAGTTAACCAGTGACTAGGCTGATTATTTTAATTTACTGTTTTTTTTTTGTATTCAGCCGTGTTCTAGGCTTTAAGGCATAGGAGGGCTCATATTTACTTAACATAGTTTTTGGTAAATAAACTCGTTGTAAGGCATTATTTTTTGAGTAGTAAAAAAACATTTCCTTATCATCAGGTGCTGAGTCTACTTACGAGTCCAGCAATGAAAAATTAATTCTCTAATTCCTCCTAAAAAATTGGGTTGGCCTTCATTGCTGACTGGCTTGGATTGTTTGCAGTGAAAGTTACTGTGATAACAAACCATCACTTGAAGAAGAAGAAATCTCCGATACCAAAAATGTATTCCTCGATCATTGCCGACATGCAAAATATAAATGAAAAATAAATTTCATATTTTTTTTTCTAAATGTGAGTTAAGGGGGGTTTACACGATGCCAGTGACTTGAACAAGTACTAAAGCCAGTAACTAAAATATTTTTGATTTCGTATTTCGGGATAGATTAGTTGATCGGGGAGATTAGTTGAATACTTTCAAAATGGCAGCAAGTACAGTCGTTAAATTATCTGTTCAAAAATGCGTTTTGAGTATATGTGAAGAATTATCTAATATTTTATCAGAAGAAATTGTCAAAGAAAAACGCTGTTGGGTTCGACAATGGATATCTCGTAGAGAAACACACGGTGCGTCTTCCACGTTATTGGTTGAACTTGCTAAGGAAGATCCAGAAGAATATCGAAACTGTATGTGGATGACAAAATTACAATTTAATGAATTACTTTCCAAAATACAAACGGGGGAACGTAGTCGGAACGTGACGTTGTTATTTCGTGTCTAGTGAACATGAACCTTTTAGAGTAAAAAACCTAACTTTTAATTTTGAAGTGCACCTAGTTCTGCTACCAATCTTAGTGTTTATTAGATTTTTAATTAATTCCTTGAAAAACTCGTAAGTCATTAGCATAATCAACTTAAAAACTAAACTAACCTATATTTTCTGTTTCGCGCCAATTCTGTTTGACATAGGAATTGAGCTCGACTGTGTTCCATATTACCGACTTTTATTTTTATTATTTGGTTTTATTATTAATATTATTTTTATTTTCCTTTTTATAGCCTTTGTTCTAACCCTTATTCCTTTTTTATAGTGGTCCTCTTTGTTTGTGTTTGTTAATAAAAAGCCGCCTTGACGGACCCCTAGGCGTGAAGTGTGTACCCCTGTCTTTTGTGTATATTTTTAATACGCTTATAAGTTCAATTGAATTTGATAACTTTGTTCTTTGTCTGGACTATTTTAATTAAAAAAAAAAAATGTCAAAATCATTTAAATGCTGTCGGACCAGGGAACAACCGAATTGGTATTGTTTAAATTGCAAAAATGTTTTTCATAAAAGCTGTTTGGTAAGGAAAAATAAAGGCCATCAAGAAATCAGAGGCAACTTAATCTGGTGTTCAAAAGAATGCATGGAGAGCGCATGTGACTCTGTTCCTAAAGCTGTTGAGGAACTTACACAGATTATGGGTGAATTAAAGAAGGAGGTGGATGAAAAGGATTCGTATATAAATAGAATTAAGAGGAGTTCTACATCATTTGCTGAGGAGGCTGCAGCATCTGAAGAAAATAACTTGAGGGAAATAGAACATCTATGTAAGATTAATAGAGAGCTTAAGGTTAAACTTGATGAATTAAATCGAGTTACTTGTAGAAAACCTGATTTAATTAGTTCTGGCACACAAACAAAAACTATCATAAGCCAACATAGCGCTTCTCCAACTAAATGGAAAATGGTTAATACTGAAAATCAAACATCCTACAATAACATAGTATTAAATACAGACACTAAGCCACTAAGCACTGTGCACCATGAGACCTTCTGTGGAAATGTTATGACTCAAACAGAGATTCTTTTATCAAATGACGCTGAGTGTCAGACCGAATGTATACGGGAAACTAGCGGGGAGAAGATTGATTCGCTAAAGAGTGATTATGATGACTTACTTAAGCTCAACAAAAACATGATAACGTCCATAGGCGTTCTTGAGGTGGAAAATAATGCCCATTTGCAGGACTTAAACAAACTTATGATTGAACTGCAGGCATTGAGAAATCCGGATTGCACGCACATGACAACGCCTTCATTAGTTAATGTAAGAACCAATGCTCTCTCTTTAGATCCGAGCAATATTTGTAATATTTCTAATACACGGAGAGTCTTACTAGTGGCCGGAGGCTATGGAAAGAACTTGGCTTACTTTTTGAACAAGCACTCCAATGGTAAATTTCAGGCTGAGGCAATTTTGAAGCCTGGAGCCTCTAACGGCGAACTAGTAGCAACGGCTATTCATCTTTCAAAATCTTTCTCCAGGAATGATATTGTTATCATATGGCCGTCTAATGTATCTCCTTCCTTAGTAGATACCTTTATTCGAAGACTACATCATACCACCCCATTAATTTTGGTGGGTCCTTATAGTCATGATACTGATCGAAATGACAATATTTATGAAAACTGCATGTCGCTTTATAAGGCTTAACACTACAGAAACATAAATTTAGCTCATGCTCTGAATATTTGTTCTTTTAATTTGGGCATAGGGAAAATAAGAAAGTGGACATTGGCGAAGATGATTCTTGATCACATAGTAAAAAAACTTGAAACCAAAGCATGTTCGGAGATCTCCTCTGCTTCTACTAACCCTTCGAATCCTCAAGAAAGTGAATCTCAAGTGTCCAGTAATATCATGCATCGTGGTTCTCGGGGAACTTTATTTGGCACTTTGGAGGGTGCTAACTTTGGACCTGCCGAAACCCACCGCTGGCTTTATGTTGGTCGGTGCGATCCAAAGACTACTGTAGAGGATGTGTTGGATCATGTATCACAAACGATGAATATTTCTGACGTTAAATGTGATATACTACAGCAAAACGATGATACTATTTCCTTTAAAGTTGGTGTAAGAGAATCCCAGTTGGAAAGAATCTTGAATCCTGTTTTGTGGCCTAAGGGTATTATGATTAGGAGGTTTGTTAAACAGCGAAATTTTCTCAGAAGGCAGCCTACCCCAGATATCAATTAGCTTATCAAAAACCAACCGAACGTCAAATTTCTACAATTTACTATTAGAATGTTAAAGGTTTACGAACTAAAACGGCGGACGTTTTAGTGAATGTTAGTTCCTCTGATTATGAAGTAATTATATTTACAGAAACTTGGTTAAATTCAGATATAATGAGCTCAGAATTGTTCGACAAGAAATATATTGTCTTTCGAAAAGACAGAGATTATGAGGCTCTGGATTGCACTAGAGGCGGTGGTGTGCTAATTGCGGCACGGTCTCAACTGTCTCCCTCTGTTATGCGTGGCAGTTATGACCCTCAGTTTGAAGATCTTTGGATACGAATTGTGCTTGGTGGTGAAGTAATTATTCTTGGTGTAATGTATATTCCTCCTAATTCACGTCCGATTGTGTATCAGGCTGTAATGTAATTTTGTATGAAAAATATTAGACGTAACAACACGAAGGCAAAGTTAATGGTGTTTGGAGATTTTAATCTTCCAGATGTGCAGTGGGTTATGGAGGAGGATCATCTCATTCCGAGTGGTTTTGGTAGTGATGTGGCTGAGGTTTTGCTTAGTAATATTTATTACCTTGAATTGCAACAGGTTAACCATGTAAGAAATTGCTTAAACCGAACCTTAGATTTGATTTTTTCTGATGAATTTAATAGACTCACAGTTTGTGAATCTTCCAGCCCCATAAGTCCTGTGGATGCATTTCACGCTCCTTTGGAACTGAAATTTTCTCCTGATAGTTTTTTAATAAAGGATTACAAAACAAGCATAACCATTTATATTTTCAATAAAGCAAACTATGAAGCTATTAACAATGCTCTGATGGAATGTGACTGGAGTTTTCTTAATGAGAATGTGGATCTGGATAGAACACTTGAAAAGCTTTATTTCACTTTGTTTAAGGTTATTGAGCATCATGTTCCAAAAACAACAATTAAGGAAAACAAATATCCCAGTTGGTATAGTGAAGATCTAAAAAAATTAATTAACTTGAAAAACAAGCTTCATAGAAAGTATAGGTGGTCCGGCCGTCAGTCTGACTATGACAGCTACTCTAGGGTTAGAAGGGAAACTAAGGAACTAATGGAACTTTGTTATCTTCTTTTTGTCAGTAATACCGAGCAACTTATTCCCACAAATATTAATTATTTTTGGTCTTATACTAAGGCGCTTCGTACTGATAATGGCCTTCCTTCAGTAATGTGTCTTGATGGTCAAAGCATGGAAGACCCAATCCAGATAGCTGAAGCTTTTGCTACTCACTTTAGATCCTGTTTTAGAGAACATCCAGATATGGTATTTAGTAACTATGAAGAACACAACAATATAATTCTTTCCCACCACACATTCACGGTTGAGGAAATTTTGAGTAAAGTAGATAGTTTGGATAAAAATAAGGGAGCAGGACCTGATGGTATTCCACCAGTATTTGTGGGCATGTACTTGTTGAGCCTATGAGGATTATTTTTCAGAGATCTTTTGATAGTGCCTTTTTTCCTCAAATATGGAAGGAGGCAACTTTGTTTCCCATTTTCAAGCCTGGGGATCGTTGTAACGTCAGGAACTATCGTGGCATAACTTTGCTATCTATAATGCCAAAGATCTTTGAAGCGATCATAACTGATGAGTTATTTGCAACTTTGAGGCATCTAATAGCCATTGAGCAACATGGTTTTTATAAGTGGCGATCGACGGCTACAAATCTTGCTTCTTTCAGACTACCTCATCAACAACATCGAAAAAGGTTCTCAGGTGGACGTAATTTATTCAGACTTAGAAAAGGCTTTTGATAGTGTGTGTCACGGTATTTTACTGAAGAAACTTGAGGCCTTTGGAGTTCTGGGCCGTACTTGTTATGGATTTCCTCCTATTTAAGCAACCGTCTCCAGCGGGTTAAATTGGGTGGTGCAGTATCAAGCCAAATCAGAATCACGTCGGGTGTGCCACAAGGTTCTCATTTAGGACCAGTTTTATTTTTAATTTTTATTAATGATGTTGTATCAACGTTCAAGAAGTGCAAATGTTTACTATATGCGGACGATCTTAAATATTACACAGTGTTAGAGACGATGAAAGGCTGCCTGCATATGCAAAAGGTTTAGTGAATCTTGTTCTGTGGTGTAAAAGTAACTTTTTAAATTTAAACACTCATAAATGTAAGGTTATGAGGTTTTTCAGATGTCAGAATCCGATTGAATTTGATTATTCGATAGAAAGTACGGTACTAGAAACAGTCAAAACTTTTAACGATTTGGGAGTACTATTTGATACGGAAGTAACTTTTAATAAACATATTGACAATATTGTTATTAAAGCTTGTCGCATGTTAAGCTTCATAAGACGTAATTGTACCTTTGTCTCAGATATTCAAGCGATTAAAGTCCTTTATTTTACATTGGTACGTAGTATATTGGAGTATAACTCTGTGATATGGTCTCCCTCATATAATGTACATATTGATCGCCTAGAACGAGTGCAGAACACGTTCACCAAAATAATTTTGTGGAAACATAGGTTTCCGTATCAAATTATCGATTATTCCATCCGTTTATTATTGGTTGGAATTGAGAGTCTCAAAAAGCGAAGCGAAGCGCCGCAAAATTCTTTACTGTTTTTTCTATATAAAGTCATGCAGGGTGGTATTGACTCTCCCACACTTTTATCTAAAATAAATTTAAGAGTTCCGCAAAGAAGCACTCGTACAAGGCAGTTATTTCATAAAGGGTCACATCGCACTAATTATGGTTTTACTTCTTTCGTGAATAGGTTGTTAAGAAATTATAATAATAATTTTCATAACGTTGATTTGTTTACCTTTACTAATTTTAAATCATTGAAAAGAGATATTACCTATAGATAGTTTATATTGGTTTATTTACTTTGTTTAATTCCTGTTGTTTTAAATGTAACTATTAGTCATTTTTATTTGCAATGTAATATTGTTAGTTTTATTCTATTTATGTTATATATACATATATTTTTTTTTAAATACTAGGTTAGCATTAGTTTTAGTTATTATGTACCATTTGGAACATTTTGTTCTGTAGTGTACTTTGTTCAATAAATAAATAAATAAATAAAAAATAAAACCTTTGATTTCCAAACAAAATACTGTAAAAAGACTTGCTATTCCAGCGAGAATTAAATTGGAAATTACACTATCATTTCTGGCAACAGGAAACAGTTACAGAAGTTTACAGAGATGTTTTCGTGTGTCAAGGCCTGCAATCTCCAAATTTGTACCTGAAGACTGCGAAGCTATTTACACAGTTCTTAAAGAATATATCAAGGTAATTTTAAAACATTTTACTCAAAATATTATAAAAACATACAAAGTTGGTACAACAAAAACATTAACTTATTTTCTATTTCAAGTTAACCAATTAACGATCAAACTATAAAACAAAATAAAAAAATACTCTATTTATTGATGAAATTATCATGAAACCTTTACCTAATAATAATTTTTGTTTCCTATAATATTTTGGGTTAATAATCTAGATAAGTTTAACAATACTAGTTGAACAACATATTATACATATTGTATACTGTTTAGTGGTTT
Organism: Listronotus oregonensis; assembly: GCA_019359885.1. Lineage (NCBI taxonomy): Eukaryota > Metazoa > Arthropoda > Insecta > Coleoptera > Curculionidae > Listronotus > Listronotus oregonensis. Next base: position 31,866 of record JAHBCN010001838.1, on the reverse strand, counting down.
GAAAGTGCGTTCCCGAGCACCTCACTTAAAATATCATTCTGATTGGTCCCAGAGCTATTTAAATCAGTACGCGATTCCATATTATGTTCCGATGGTACATCTGAATAATATGCATCAGGTGACTGTAGTGATGAAGACCTATATTCCTCAGGAGACTGCCTAGGTGTCGAAATGTACCTTGAAGTGTGGTGCAGATGGTCTCTCGTTACTCCCTCGGTATTCTCTCGAATTGAAGATGAAGTTGTTTTTCTCCTGCAAGTCTTGTACTTTAAATGATGTAAGCACTGATTGTATTTGCTCTTGGGCCCTTATCGCTGATATGGGCTTTAATGCCATTAGCTGAGCCGCAAACTACGCCCAAAAACGATGTACTCATTTTCTCTTTCAGGCTCTTTTCCCGCTATGTCGCTTATTTTTTTTAATTCCTGTACCATGATGGGTGCTTGGTTGGAGATGATGCGTTTCCATTGAAAACTTACTTATTAAAGCCATATAAGGGAACACTTACGAAGAAAAAAATTTTAATTACCGCCTCTCGAGGGCAAGGCGGATTGTAGAAAACACACCGAAGGGAAGTTTTGATGAAGAAGATTTGGATAGTGGCAAAATAATATCAGGCGCTTGGAGACAACATGTAAAAGAAAATTTGCCTTCGATACGCTTCACCGGAAGTAACCATTCGTCAAGAATGGCAAGAGAAAAAAGGAATAAATTTTGTCAATATTTTATGACGCAAGGAGCTGTACCCTGGCAAGAACGTATGATATTTTAAGTAGGTATCATTATAATTATTATAGTATATTATATGATTATTAAGTTTTGTAATACTTCGCTCCCTTCGGTGTGTAGTATTATGAAACTTATAATATTATTATAAATTTATGTTATAAAATTGTATTAATTAATCTAAACTAGTAAAATTTTAATATAATATTATGTAAGTAAGTAATTGCAACTTGCAAAAAAATTGAATCACTAAACCCTACTAATACACTTTACTAAAATGCAACTAAATTATTATGTCTACACGCGTCCAGTTTACTTGAGCCAGCCGAAAAACAAGAGTGGGGGAAACCACTGGCTCAAGTAAATAGAACCTGTTTCTATCCACTTGACTAAATTACTAAATTAAATGGCTTCTTGCTCAAGTACTAAATTGTACTAAATTATAAAGTCTACACAGTTCCATTAGCTAAATTTTAGTTACTGGCTTTATTACTTGTTCAAGTCACTGGCATCGTGTAAACCCTCCTTAAAGCAAAAAAAATTTAACATTTATTAAAATATTTTTAAAATACTGTTCACCCTTCATGAATTTTTATTAATTTATATTTTATCATATTTTCTTAAATATCCAAAATATCAGAGTTGTTTGAATCTTGAAGAAATATATAATTTTTTAATTTTGTTATGTATATTCAATTTATGTCACTATGATAAAAAAAAATATCTTATAAGCAATTATAACAGTCCAAAAACTAAGTAAACTTTCTGCTCTTAAAAATTGAAGTTCACAATATCTTTGATACTATGAAAAATACAAGAAATTATTATAAAACTATTATTGTAGGAAATTTAATTATCTACAAAAAAGATTATGGGTAAAAATAACAAAAACTAATATTTAAAAAGTTACAGCGATTTAAAAAAAACTGTTTAATTTAAATATCATAAATATTGTTTAAACAATATAAATATTTATTTGCCCCCTCCTAAAGGTTTCTGATTTTAAATAATATGGAAATACAAAACTATTTTAAAAAAAAGTTATTAAAATCGGAGCTGATCTTAAGGACTTCCAACTAAAATGCTTCATTGACGCTACTAAATTTATATGATACAAAAGCTTGTCGCGAAATTTTCTTCTGTAAATAAACCAGAATACGATATAAAACTTGATCTTGACATCAGTAATTCTAAGAAAAATTTTATAAGAGGTAAATCTGGCGGCAACCTGTTATATCAAATAAATTGAGTAATGTAATAAAGTGATGGGTTTTATTTAATTTAAAGTTATTTTTTTTCTTCTTAGATCAAGTAAATAAAAGCTTGTTTTTGAAAATGTTTTGTTACTAATAATTTATTTATAAAATAGGTAAATCTTGCTCCAAGCTTTTATATCATATAAATTTTGAAATGTAAAATATTGATGAGTTTGATTTATTTTAAAATTTATTTCTTTTCATTAAAACATGTAAATAACAGTTTTTTTAAATGTGTTTTTATTATTAATTTATTTTTTATTATTTAGTAAACGCCTTTTATTTGATATTCATATTATGGAGGTGCATAAAAAATGCATATTGGATTTAGAGTGACTTCATTTATTTTTTGCATAAAAAATAACTAGTCCGCCATCTTGGACGATCTGACATATTGAACGTAGAAAGACGTCACTTAGCTAACCATGTATTGTCATCCAAACTAAACGTGTATGCCAAATTTCAGCTCAATTGGTTAAGGATAACTGTTCTTAAAATCAGTTGCAAGATTAGAACCGACCAAGCATACAAGAAAGTGACTTGGCTGCCGGCTCTGGTCTTAAAAACTTTTAAACTTCAATGCTGGCTGTGGCAGACCAGTAACAAACGCATGAAACTGGTGCCGGAAGCCAAGTGATTCCCCGCCGTGTAGTCTAGGGCAGCGTTTCTCAAAGTGTGTTCCACGGCACCCTGGGGTTCCGCACGACTTCAGCAAGGGTTCCGCGAAAAAAAAATGATTCCAGAATCCTGACTGGATTTTGACTTATGTATTACCGAAAAATAAGTATCGCATGCAATAAGCCGGACGCGGCGCCCGATATGAGACTGTAACTTTCACCAATAAGACCCAGTGGCAGCTCTTGGATTTTTAAAATTTTTTATCTAAAAAGTAAAACATGAGATCCACACTAAACTTACCAGATGCTATTGGCCTTAAGGGAAACACTGGTAAAAAAATTGAAATTTGCTAGTAAATAATCGGACTATCAGAAGCAAATACTCTATTTGTATTATTTTTTTGTGAATTTGATCAAATGTTCTCATCAAAACTCATAGTTCGCTAAATTATCTATGTTTTTCTCATGCCTGGGGAGTGGCGCCTTCTACAACACTTAGCATTCTTGACTTAATTCAAAAAAGAGATGTTCGTCTTATTAATGATCCCGCACTTATAGAAAAGCTTCCTTCCACCGACGAGCTGTAAGGTATGTCGCTCTTTTATAGGTATTTTCATGGCTCCGAAGAGTTGGCGAGTATAATTCCCCCTCTAGCAGCTCCCAGCAGAGCAACACGTAGTGCCACTTTTATACATCCTTTTACAGTTCAACTTAAGAGGCCCCCAACTCCCAACTTTGTTTGTTCCTTTATCCCTGTCCAGACTATGGAACCTGCTACACGCAGAAATTTTTCTCTTTTTTTTCCAGATCTCCAAATATTTAAGTTTCGTGCGAGTAAACTCTCTCTTACCACACTTCAGACAGCCACGTTACAGTACGGCCACAACCTTCGTGGATTGTCCCAAGATAAAAAAAAATGTGTGAAGAGTGAAAATAGTTTTATTCCTTGCATTGATAGGCTTATCTATGTCTAACAGTATCATTTTTATTATTTCATGTTCAAATTTCTTTAAGGTTCTTTGATAAAATATTTTTAAGTGTATTACTAATATATTTTGTAAAAAATAAATTATAACGATATTACAAGTCTAACAATTTTTATAATTGAAAATGCAAAAATATTTATTTGTGCAGCATTAAGAGGGTTCCGTGTTTATTTTTCCTGTTAAAAAGAGTTTCATATGTGAAAAAGTTTGAGAAACGCTGGTCTAGAGTAGTAACAGTAATAGTATCGGCAAACTAGTGCAAAAATGAAAGTTGGCCATACATTTTTTTCATATGAAGAGTTTAAAATTGTTTTAAGTAACTAAAAAACAAAAACAAATAATGAATATTGGTTACGGGCAGAGCTGTCAAAGTACTCCTAAATAGTACTTAAAGTACAAATACCAAGCTTATGATTTTTTAAAAAGTAGTTCAAGTACAAGTAAATGTACTCGTACTTGCTTTTCCAAGTAATTTAAAAAAGTACAGGAAGTACTACCCAGGTATTTTAGTGAAGTAAAACAAAGTACTTGAAGTAAAACAAACCACTTAAAGTAAACCAAAGTAACTGAAGTTTTTTTTTTTTATCTTGGGACAGTCCACGAAGGCTGATGCCTAAATACTAACGTACCGTGGGTGTCTTCAGTGTGGTGAGAGGGAGTTTGTTCACACGGGACTTAAATTTTTGGAGATTGGGAGGAGAAGGAAAAACTTCTGCGGCAGCAGGTTCCATAGTCTTGACACTCTAGGGATAAAGGAAAGAAGAAAGCGGGAAGTTCGGGGCCTCTGTAACTGAACTGTAAAAGGATGCATAAAAGTTGCACTATGTGTTGCTCTGTTGGGAGCTGCCAGAGAAGGAATTATACTGGCCAATTCCTCTGAGCAGAAGCCGTGAAAATACCTATAGAAGAGCAACAGATTCCCTACAGCTCGACGATGGGCAAGAAGAGGAAGCCTTTCTGTGAGCGTTGGATCATTAATAAGACGAACGACTCTTTTTTGAATGGAGTCCAGAATGCTAAGTGTTGTAGGGGACGCCATTCCCCAGACATGAGAACAATATTCTAAAGAGGGTCTGATTTGGGATACATACAGAGTGTACAGATTGGAAGAAGAGAAATATTTTCTGGCTCGGAAGAGGAATCTAATCTTTTTTAAAGCCGAATTGCCGAAGCTATGGATGAAATGTGTTTGTGCCAGTTGAGGTTATTCTCAAAAGTAACGCCGACTAGATTAAACGACTCTTTGTTCTGCAGAACTTGGCCGCTCATATGTAAGGGATGAGCATTTGCAGACTTTTTTCGCGACAGCGAACATGACTGTGTTTTCGAGGCATTAAACTGAACAAGATTTTTGGCGCCCCAATCCAAGATAAGTTTGAGGTCTTGTGAAAGAGATATCTGCATTGACTTGCGCTTGTTTTCAAAATCAGAATTACACGGTGGCTTAAGAAATTGAATACTAGAGTGGAGGGTACTATCGCCAGCAAAACCATGAATGGGATTGATTGTGAAAGAGAGAAGATCGTTAATATGTAGAAGAAACAGCGTGGGTGCCAGCACTGAGCCCTGGGACACCCCAGCATTAATTTGGTAAAAGCTGGAGGAATGACCATCTACACTAACTGATATACGCCGATTAGAAAGGAAACTCTGAAGCCAAGAGCAAAGCTTAGGTGGAAGACCGTAAGAAGGAAGTTTGTTAAGAAGCTCATCATGCCAGACCTGATCGAAAGCTTTAGATATGTCAAGAGCAACGATCTGGGATTCACCAAGAAACTCAAGGGACTTGTTCCACTTGTGTGAGACAAAGGAAAGAAGATCAGCTGTGGATCTACTGTGACGGAATCCATATTGTCTACCATGTAAGATCTTATGTTTTTCCAGATACTTTAAGATTTGGGAATTAATGAATTTTTCCATTACTTTGCAAACAACTGAAAGAAGAGATATAGGTCTATAGTTAGAAGGCAGACTTTTGGATCCATTTTTGGGGACAGGTTGCACACGTGCAGCTTTCCAACTCTCCGGGAAAATGCCCGTGTCGTAAGAAATTCGAAAGAGGCGAGTTAAGATGGGTGCAAGCTCGGGAGCACATTTTTTTAAGACGATTGCTGGTATGCCATCCAGCCCAGACGAGTTTTTAGTATTAAGAGAAGAAAGAATACGCTTGATCTGTTTGACTTTAAAAATTATATCGGACATTTTATGAGAAACAGGGACAACTGTTGGAAAAGGAAGATTAATAGGAGGATCAAGCGTAGAATTGGCAGCAAATTGTTTGGAAAATAGTTCGGCTTTTCCTTTGGAGGTAGAGACAATTCCATCTTCAGAGATTAGGGGTGGAAAAGAATTTGTGCAAAAGTTCTGACTCATATTTTTGGCAAAGGACCAGAAAGCTTTACTGCCATTTGAGCAAGAGAGAACTTTATCTTTTATTCGATTGTTAAAACGGTCTTTTGCTTCTGAGATGGTCTGATTATACTGATTTCTCGCTTCGATGCTAGCCTGTCGATTTTCGGGACTAGGGTTTTGAAGGAACTTTTTGTGGGCTTGAATTTTTAAAAGTCTGGCTTTGTCACAGGATTTAGAAAACCAAGGTTTGTGATTTGAAGTCATGGGGTTCTTTTTAGTGTGGGGATATAGGTCTCAATGCCTAGTTGAATTGTTTCGGTAATTTGTTTACATATTTCAGAAGGATCGTGAGTAGAAAAGCAGGTAGGATTCCAAGGGTAGTTGGCAAAGAAATCTCTCAGACCATCCCAGTCGGCCGAATTGTAGTGCCAGACGGTTCGTGGCGGCATGCTTTCAGTTGCCTCAAAATGTGTGGAGTATGATACGGTGACCAAACCATGGTCAGAGCGACCGAGGGGAGCAGTTACTGATGCTTGATAGAGTTCGTGGGTGGAAGTAAGAAAGAGATCTAGGGGGTTAGAATTATGGGTGGGAACCCTAGGAAAGTAGGTAGGTTCCATAATTAGATTGGTGAGCGAGTTGCTGATTGCGAAATTTTCTGCTGCTCTGCCTTGTGTATCAGTTTTTGTGGAGCCTAGCCAATCCTTATTATAAACATTAAAATCCCCGAGGACGATTACTTCGGCCAATGGAAACTGAGAAATAATATTGTCGATCTTTATTAAAAGGAAATCAAAGAACTCGTTGTGGGAATTGTCAGACGGGGACCGGTATATACAGCAGATGAATTTGGTAGAAGATCTGAAAGTAAGTTTAAGCCAAAGAATATCAGGCCTACCCGATTCTAGGTTAGAAACCCTAGTACAAGCCAGGTCGTTGCGAACGTAAGCACAAACGCCGCCATTGGATCGAAAATATGAAATGATTTTATAACCTGGGAAAAGGAGGTGGTTGGTTGCTGTTTTGGGACTTATTTGGGTTTCGGTAAGAAATAGTATGTGGGGTTTGGAGGTTGAAGATAATGGTGAACAGAGTTTACGTTACAGTTAAGCCCACATATATTTGTGAAGGATAACATACTTTTCGATGGTGGCCGCCCAAATGTACCCCTCGCCCGGAGAACCGAATGGAGGGGTATTTTACCTCCGCATAACTTTACGTTCGGGTGTACCATCATCATTATTTCCAAACCTTACTAGAGTGAAAAAAAAAGAGAAAGGAAAAGAAAATGAAAGAAGAGGAAGAAGGAAAACTAAAAGAGAAAGAAGGAGGAGGAAGAAGGAAAACTGAAGTAAATAAAACTACTGGAAGTAAAAGTAGTTTTACTTAACTAGCATTTCTTTAATAACATTAAGTTAAATAATGTATTAACGCAAAAAAAAATTATAAGTACTTTGATAAATTAACGATTTGCCTTACCTGTAAAGTCTGTTATTGTGATGTATGTATTGAGATTTTTCGCAAAGTTATTTTTTTTTGAAAATATTTCGGGTTTGGGGGTCCAATATAATTTTTTAATTCGATCCGAATGCATTTTTTATTTTATGTTTGGAAACCTTATGACTTCCCAAAACTAGTGATTAACCAATTTTTCTGCGGTTTTACCCTTTTACCCTTTTAATAAATCATCTTTTTTTTTCTTTCTCTAACAACAAACGTAGGTTAAACTAATGCACGTACCCTAAAGTCATAAACCTTTAAGTATTATAAGTATTAAATAAAACAAGTTAATAGCGTATTAAAAAAATAAAGCTGGTAGAAGAGCTTGAAGAAAAGAAAGTAGCAAGATAATGATTGTGAAATAAAATTACACCACTTAAAAATACAGGTATTTTTAAGTGGTGTTAGAAACCAAAAGTATTTTCCAAACATTTTTAAACTAGTATTAAACAATATTTTGATGTTTTTAAAAGTACCTATAATATTAAAAGTATTTAAAAATAATAGTAATTTTCCCATTCTCGGTGCCGTTAACAATTAATGAATTAAGAGCTATAATGTGTCAGAGTCAGCAAAGGTCGAGCGATATTTTTATTTTAACTTGTTTGGGCGATTATCTAACGTGAATAAATTGGCGTACTTAATTTATTTCTTTTTACTTCAACTACTTCTTATTTACTTAAAGTACTTTTTTTTACTTCAAGTACATTGTAATACTTCAAGTACTTAGAAAAATACTTCACCTAACTTACTTGGTCAAATCAAGTAAAAGTTCAAGTATTTTGATATACATTAAAAAAGTACAAGTACTTCCTAATAAAAAGTACTTGAAGTAAAATACTTCAAGTACAAAAAAGTACTACTAAATTTTACTTCAAGTACAAAAAGACTTTAAATTTTGACAGCTCTGGTTACGGAAAGTAGAACCATGAAGATTAGAAACATTGTAATGAAGTTTAATATTTGATGGCTTTGATGGCCTTATTGACCTAAAAAAAAAAAAAAGATAGGTCCTTAATTTGTTTCGTACCTTCTTTTGATTTCGTTTTTGATGATTAATTTAATGTACCTATAAAACATTATTCTAAAATTGTAAGTTTATTTTTTTAAGTTGATTAAAAATTTTTAAATTTCCTTTTTCTTTGGCGATGTTTGATGCATTATTTATTTAGATTTTAAGGTTATGGTGTGATTGCATGTGGTAAACATTAACTTGTCCCTTATAGTTCAGTCATCCAAGGTTCAGAAACGGCGTTTCTAGAAAAAAAATGTAGAAGTTTTTTCTCATCGTTTCTTAATGGTTTTTAGGCAGCTGAGTCCGAATCTAAGATTTGCCACCTCGCCAAGAATGAGCTTCTCAACGAAATTGCAAAAAACCTCATATTTTTGTCACTTTTTTCAGTTTTTTAACTATAACTCGAAAATAAGCGATTTTTGTTGATAACTTACACCAAATTAAAGGAGACAAAATATTCTACAAATACGTATAATAACTCTTAAGTCTGGAACAATCCGTTAGAAGTGTTGAAAAATTGGTATTATTACGGTTACATTTAAGGAATTAGACCTATGGACCTCACTCACAACCATAGGTCAACGAGTTTTCTAGCTCAAAGGAAATCGTACTAATTTTAATTTAAGGAGAATAAGGTTTTGATAAAAGGAATCATATTAAAAACAAATTTTTATTTATACGAAAAGAAAACAAAAATACCATTTTTTAAAATATTCATATTTATTCGTCGTCCTCATCTGCAGAATTATCATCTAAAACAACGAGAATGGAGACTTTAGATAACTATAATAGAAGCAAAATCGTTTATCTTAATTAAGAACAAAATTTAGTATGTCTTGGCACAATAGGATTTTATATCTTTACCTGCATAAAGCTCAGGATAACGTTAGCAGATCATCCGTTTAGAAGACTGTATATCCGCAACGATGTAATGTTTTCTTTTTAGTCCTTTCTGGTCAGTGGACTGCTCGAGCTCTTGTAGAATAGGCGCTTATCTCTACACTGAAAAAAATATTATTATGACATTTTAATCTGTGCAAGTATAGTTACCAATTTGCAGTGATAAATACTAGATTAGAATAGTTACCAATTTGCAGTGATAAATACTAGATTATAATAATAATTACTTGTAACACTATCATTACCTTTGATCTTTTCAGGTGAAATGCATTTATAGTCATTACTTAACAGTATTTTTATATTGGAGCACCTTCCTTCACAATTCAGACACTATCTGGAGCAGTATAAGCCAACCCTTCTGCATCCGCAATGGCACTTGCAGGCAATGAGTTTTAAACGCTTTTCTGAGATTTTGGACTCAAAGGGTCGTGATAGGAATCAAGTTGTCTTTAAAAGCTTTCCATCTCTACCGCTGGGCTAACCTTAAATGCTGATGACACATACTATTGGTACCGCAGCCTATTAATTAAACTGGTGCGATGGTCTCCGCCATACAAGGCCACTAGAAAATTTTCTCCTCCCTCTAAAATTTGTTTTGCACTTGCACAGGTCAGAATGTCATAATTATATATTTTTTAGTGAAGGGACCAGCGCCTATCCTATAAGAGCTTGAGCAGTCCACTAACCAGAAAGGACTAAAAAGAAAACATTACATCGTTGCGGATATACAGCCTGGTCCTTGTAAACGGATCATCTGCGAACGCAATCCTGAGCTTTATGCAGGTAATGACTTCTTCTTCTTCTCTTACTTTCTGTTGTATCTTTTTTTTAATAATATTAAAATCTCTTGTGCAAAGACATACTAAATTTTGTCCATAATGAACATGAACGACATTGCTTCTATTATAGTTATCTAAAGTGTCCTTTCTCGTTGTCTTAGATGATGAGGACGACGAATGAATATAATAATTTGAAAAAATGGTGTTTTTTTTTTTTTCACACGATCTAATGACGATATGGATTGTTCCAGGCTTAAGAATTAGTATACGTATTTGTGGGATATTTGCCTTGTTTTATTTGGTGTATCATAGTTAACAACAAAAATCGCTTATTTTCGAGTTATAGTTAAAAAACTGAAAAACGTGACGAAAATATAAGGTTTTTTTGCAATTACGTTGTGAAGCTCATGTCTGGCGAGATGGCAAATCTCAGATTCGGATTCAGCAGTCCAGGAGACATATAGAACCAGTGAGAAAAAAACTTTTCCATTTTTTCCTGTAAAAACCCTTTGCTTACTGGAATACTTTGGTAATCTTTTTATTTGGCACTCTAAACTACCTTTCATTTTATTTCAGACAGCCATGGTACCAGCCTTCGCGGACTGTCATGTTATAACGTAAAAAAACTAATAATTAGGTTTTTTGATTACAAACTTGATATAAATAACTTTATTATTTTAAAAGACTGTAGTATATACTTATATATGTACATTTGTTAGTTTTTGGTTTCCCTGTATAAACCACAAATGCCACCAATAATTTTAGTATAATTATTTTACCTATATTACCCATGATTAGGTCGCAAAATTTGTTGGGTTTGGTAAAAGTGTAGGTGAAGTAGATGATCACGAAACCAAAATTAAATCTTACCCTGTAATTTTAAAAAATGTCATTTTTAGTCAACATTGCGTGTGGATAATATGTGAAGTTATTAAATATTTGGTTTTATTTGTTTTTTTTTCTCTTATTATTAGGTATTAGAAGTACCCACATTTTTGGTACTAAAAGCTATTTTAATAATACTGGGCACGTTTTGATATTATAGGTTGCAGGTGCCCTACAAAGATGCTATATATTTGACTAGAATGATTTTTGGTTAAATGTTATCAACATGTTTAAACTGTTAAAATTAGCAATGTGTCACAGTAACACTATTTATTATTTATAGTTTTAGGCATCGGTCAGTCTTTAAATTGTGGAATAAAAAGTATTCCTATGAAATTTCATGAGTTGATTTATTTTAGCGTAACTTATAACTTTTTTATTTTCAAAAATTTTGAGAACTAGGGCGTATATGATGTGGCATGCGTAACTTTTCTTTTTTACTCAACTTAAGATTTTATGATACAAACATCGAAAAATATACTGACCTACAAAAATATTGAGGCATTTCGCGACACCTACACCATCAACATCTCAAATTAATGGTGTTATGTAATTTATATAATAGTATAATATAAAAACCGGCTGATTTTTGCATTAGTAATATTAGAAAAATGCTATGGTTATACTGGCCCTCAAAAATCAAGGGTTTTTTGCCCTGACCTACGCCATAAACATAATTGACGCATGCCACATCAAAAGCGGCCCAATTCTCAGAATTTTTAAAAATAAAGAAGTTGTAGGTGACGCCAAAATGAATCTAATACGTTTAAGAGAAGTATTTTTTATTTCAAAATTTAAAGCCAGAATCGATGCCCATTTTTATTACTTCGTATATAAAAACCCAGTTTAAAGTTGTAGAGGTAACAATAAAGTGTGCTGGTGTTTTAACATATGTATGTCACAAGAATATCTTTAAAATTCATGTAATTTTAAGCACATTTTTGCTAGCTAACCATGTAACATATTTACTTGTGCACAGTATAACTTACAGGCAGCACGATCTCTCCCTGGGCGCTTTTGGTTTTTTTAAGCACAAAACAAGAAATAAACGATTACAATTCAAATAAAGCAGACAAATTATATCTCAGCAAACGTTGGCTGAACTTGCGTAAAAAAGTGACCGTACTTTCCCGCTACTTCATAAAAGCATTCTGCTTCCTGTTAGTTATGCTGTAATACCAGTATGAGACCGGTAAGTTGAGGTTACCTAGAAAAAATTTGGTATTTGATTAACTTTTTTTGTATTTATTATAGTTTACTTTTAATAAGTCGACTTTTTATCAACAAATCTAACAGGTTATGGGTCCAGGAGTGGTTACAGTTATATTGTAATTAATTTTTAGTGTCGTTAAAGATCCAAAAATCAGAATGGATTTAGCAAAGCACAATAAACCATTAATCGATGAGTGCAAATGGCCTATGTGAAAAGGAAAAATTAGGGATCTGCTCGACTATTACGAAGAAGGATTCGATGTTATTGATGCAAGTTATTAAAGGTTAAGCCATTAAAGCAAGGAGCTACGGACGCTGTAATCAGAAGCATAATTACCATCTCCCATATTTACAACTTTGAAAATGACAATTTTTTATACAAACTATCATCCCCATTTTAACATTTTACAATATCTGCCGATTTAACCGGTCCTTTAAATTTTATATCAGTACTGACGATGTTTTCACCAGTAAACAAAAAAGCCGACAATTAATTATTTTGTAGATATACGAAGCAGGTAAAAAATTCGTTATTATTTCAAAACCTTAATTTCGAGAGTACGATATGAAATAAAATATTATACATTATTCACCCAAAAAACCTTTGCAGTTCCTAAATTCAACATCTCACTCATACTGTAAAAGTTCATTTTCCGGACTTGTAAGTAAATATCTATTATAGTATTCGTTTTCAAGGTAAATAAAATGCTTTTTAAAGATATTAGTCTAAGTAGTATTCTAAAAATTTTGTTACGCACACTCATAACTCCCACTAATTAAACCAAGATATTTGTACCTATCCAGAATTTATACCATTTAAAAAATCCTATTCTTTTAATATATGTCGATATTACCATACACCAAAATTTCCCTTAAGATTATTTTTTTACCTGGGATCAAACATAGGAAGATGAGTCTTATTTAAATTGTTCCAAAAAATTTCTGGTTAAATATTTATTTTTAGTTTGTTTAAATACTCTTCATTTCTGACTTCCCGTACAACAAATCCATTGTTACAAGTTAAGTGCATAACAAGCCTCAAAAATTATCACTTTTCGCAGTTGCACCCCTCAATAAAACGTCACTTTCGAGATGAGATTAATACATTAAACGGAAAGAAATTAAAGAGGGGTGTAAGTAGTAACATCATTCAGTGGGAAAACGAGAAAGGGCAAGTGTATTTCACATGGAGTTTATCTCAATATCATTTGACTCATTTTTAATGAACTTATAGCGTACAAAAATATCCCCTGGGACAAGGAACCATAAAATTAGTTTTACCCTATATTTCTCATGACAAAGTCATAAACAACTCTATGGAGAGTATGTATAATAAATTAATTAAAATTAAAGTCTTAATATTGTATGGTCTGAATAGAAAAAAACTTATTTAGCTTTTTAGTAGTTTTTTATGTGTTGGACTGGATGACTAATATATCAAAGAAAGGTTTATACAGACAAATAAATTATGAAATAACATTAAATTAAAAAAAAAATGTTTTTGGATGTGGACACTTACACAAAAAATAAAATAAAAATAAGAAATAATCTTATCTAATCTAATAATTTACAGTAAGCACATGCACATTTTTCTCGGAAGCCTTAATCTCGCAAAACTTGATGTTTTTAACTGAGCAAGCATCATTTCTTCTAGGGGGCATAGGGGCATTATGGATAGTTACAAAAACAGAATGAGAGGAAAGCTTTAAATAAAGACAAAAAATCACATATAAATCGCCAAGAAAATAACACAGTCCACAAAAAAAAGTGGTGTGTGTTGGGTGTCGGACTAAGATTTTCTGGCGTATTTTTTTTCGCTAAATACGAATATGAAGTTAAAATTGGGGGTCATACAACAAAAAATCGAGAATAACATAAAAAACCGACACAGTACATTTACCGGCAGAAACCTGCTACCACGGAATGTTTGGACTACGACTAAATAAACTATAGGAGATACAAACAATTTTATAGAACAAAAAGAGAGCTTTTCAAATTGTCTATATAAAAAGTTATATAAACATTTTTGATAAGATAAATAAAAAAATGTAATTTTGACAAAAAAATTTAGTCCAAAGCGGGAAAAACATATTTTTTTATTTACTGTGATTTTTGGGTTTTTTATAATAAATCGTTTATTTTATTTATTTAAATACCAAATAACTCAAAATTTGCAGAAAAAATAAAAAAATAAAGAAAAATTAATTTTTAATTTTTTTCAGAGGTATACCCAAAAATTTGGTTTTTTGATTATAACTCGAAGAATATTGCATTTAAACAAAAAGGTTATATAATTTAAATTAAAGGTCTTTTAAAAATACGTAGTCTATGTTATATAAAGTTTTGTATATCTTTTATAGTTTTTAAGATTTTGACGTTTTAATTTAAAAAAATATCCTTAATCTCTTAAATTACGCCTTTTGTCAAAAGTGGGGGTAAAACAGCAAGTAATCGAGAAAAGGCGTAATTTCAGATATTAACGATTTTTTTTTTTAATTTAAAACGTCAATATCTTAAAAACTTATAAAAGATACACAAAACTTTATTTAAAATAAACTATGTATTTTTACTAGACATTTAATTTAAGTTAAATAACCTTTTTGTCTAAATGCAATATTTTTTAAGTTATAATGAAAAAAAACGGATTTTCAGGATTTTTTTATCCCCTTGTCACACCGGGTCGAATTTTTGTCGAGAAATAGATCCTTGTTATTTTTTTAATCTCAAATTAATCTTTTTAATATTATTAAATAGGGAGATATCTATATTTTTGCTAGCCATTTCTGCAATATTTTTAAAATTAATCCGCATGCGCTTAACTTCAGTTTCGCCATCTACAATCAAATTAGTGACAGTGGAATTTTGGCTCAACGAAGATTCGGTACATATCTCAGATTCAATCCTATTTGCTTGTCGAATTTTGTGTAATAAGTTTGCTTCTAAAGAGACTTGAAGTGTGGATTAAACAGTCATAGATGTGAAAAAATCTTTTGAAGCATCGGATGATTCTCCAAGTGCTAACTTTGCAAAAGACTCTTTTTCAGAAGCAGATAGCAGAGAAGCAGTTGCAATAATATGATATACTTTATGAACTGCACATACATACTTGCAAAATGTTCCACCTTAGCCTGTAGGACACTCGCACATAATAAAATCAGAAAACACCTATAAATAATTTCCTTCAATGAGGACTGAACTTCATATTCATGCTCAGAAACTTTACCAACCTACAGTTGTGAAGATGCTTAAATAAATTTTGAATAAATAAAATAATTTTTAGCTACTCGGCCATTTGCTTCATCTAGAAGTCGCAGTTTGTGATACTTTTTAAAAGTTTTAACTATAAAATCCACCAAAGCACACATATTGAATGCTTTACATCTTTCTAGAACTATATCCTTAAAGATACGTATTGAGGACTCGACGATATTGTTTGTATAATAAATAACGACAAAGCCAAACCAATTTAGCATTGCGCGCTGAATCGGGTTGGGAAAGTTTGGCATAGAGATCGGGTGACTTCGGAAATCCTTTCAACGCAAGAGCGCTGAATAAGGTTGGTAAAGGGAATTACGCCCTGCGAACACCTATGAAATTAAATAAATTGTAACTATACGGCATAATTCAATCAAATTAAACATGAGAAGGAAGTGAACGCTGCATCAAAAAAAAAATCTTTTAGTTAAAGATTCAAGTGGATCGGAATGAGTACCGGGTGTCCAAATAAGAAAGGACGCCGGCTGTATCTCAGAAAATTTTTATCGCACAGCGTTGGGGAAAATATATTTTCAGTAAAAGTGGACAGGAGAAATAGCTGGAAATTATTTTCAAGTTTCTAAAATGGCCTATATCGGAATATAATATAAACCAAGAAAAATCATAGGAAATTTTATAAAAGAAAATATAAAAATAATGCTATTTAAACGTACCAAATACGAAAGGTGGAATAAAGAATACATAAAGTAAATTAAAATATCAAAATGCAATGATTTGAAGAGGCGACGCGGGTGACGCCGACGTCGGTGGCGCGCTGCGGCGCTGCGAAACAGAAAGCCAGCGCGCAGTTCACAAAGCCGGTTAGATCGAGCGATAACCACATATCGTTGGGGTAACAATTGGATTAGCCATTTAACGTCAAGTTTGAGTAATGGCCGGTAACCCGGCACCCCCCGTTTACCAGTACAGTTGTTGCTGATTAAAATGTAATCTAATATAGCTACCGGAAAATATACTGAACGCAAACTGAATATTTCGGCTTTGTTATTTCGATTCTATCGTTTTATTTGTGTTGCCGGATTAAAATCTCATCTGGTACAGTTCGTTAGTATCAATTAAATTTCAATTGAATTGTTTCTGCGTTTAGCGTGTACTGGCGAACGGGAAAATTAAGCTTAGAACTCGTGCTCTTTTTTAATTGCATTTTCCTTTTATCTGTTTCTGTTCACTTATAAGATAATTTTTGGATATTAGTTTTGTCAACGTATCCTTTTTGTTTATTGTAATTAGGACTTATGTTTGGGCATCGATACTGCAATAAAATTCGTTTTTAGGATGGTAACCATAAATAATATAAGATCTTATTCGATAAATAGTCCATTGCAAAATTTGTATTACTGATGATTAGATCCGCTAGATTCCTAGATAATATATTATTAAACATTTTGGTTGGTTTAAGTTGAAACTGTTAAAACTATATAAGTATATTTTGGAAACGACCCTTGAAAAGAAGATATTTGTCTAATAGAAAAAATGGCAATTTTATAATATATGTATATAGTGTGTCTACTTAAGTTGGAACCATATGGAAAACTTTTTTATTATTAAGTTTACAAAAAAAAGTTATAGTTAATAAAAAGTTCTGCATGGTCCAAAACTTAAAATGCAACCATAAGATATCAATTTGTTTAGGCCGTATACGAGGTTTGTCAAAAATATGAATTTTACTCATTTTTAACAATTTAGAAGAATGTTATAAAGTAAAGTTATTTTAAATTTAAAGTTTAAACATGCAATTACAGCTATTTAACATGAAAACTTGGGATTGGTGTTTTTTTTTTTTTTTCACGATTTAGTAAATTTGCCATATTTAATATAATTTTACAAATACAATAATTCATTCAAATATTTCATGTAGTGCATCCTAGATTAATTATATTGTATCAACAGAACAATTAATATGATTTGTAAATAAATCACAATTCAAATTTTTATGCCAGTTACAGTTATGTACATAATTTAAATATAACTTTTAATTAAAATAAATACTTTTTTAAATTTTATCATTCTTCTGTATTACATGAAAATAAAGGTGTCTTATTTGAGTAAATTTCATATTTTTGACAAACTCTTATCATCTTTAAAACATTATATAATGGATTATTTAAATATTCCTGATCTAAGAACTTGTTTTATAAAAAAAAAGTTTTCATATGTTCCAACTTAATAATATATATATATATATATATATATATATATATATATATTATATAATATATATATATATATATGTATATATATATATATATATATATATATATATATATATATATATATATATATATATATATATATATATATATATATATATATATATATATATATATATATATATATATATATATATATATATATATATATATATATATATATATATAATATAATAATATATATATATATACGTGCCCTGTATTTGGAGCTCCGTCCGCGTTGAAAAACCAACATATGCAGATGTGATGAAGAATTATTCTTATATACGTCAAACGTTAATTGATGCTGCTCAAAATACAGCCGAACCTGCCTTGGGTAACATTGCAGCCATCTTAATAGCGGAGCTAAAAGTTGTTTGGGTCAATGCGTCTATTCCCGTGTTGACAGACCAACAGATTTTGCCCATTATAAGACAATATTAAGAAAAGTTAAGGAATCTTAAAGAACCCCTTAAGTCACGTTATGATGATGCTCTTAGACAAAAAGTATAAGCATTTAAAGACATTGCAGAACAAAAAAAACTCTTTGATATTTCATCTTGCAAGTGCGTGAACTTTTTCTTGTGTAAATGTTTAAACAAAGTGTCAATTAGAAAAAGAGAATTTTTAGTAGACCAAAGAAATGAAAGGAAAAGATTTATCGGCTCTATTGATCCGGTAGCCACTCAAAGCATTCAGCCATCCTTACATCCAAAAAACTTAGAAATAAGATCGCTACCTTCAACCTATACCTCAAATGTGCTGCCATCAAATGGTGGAGAAATGGTTAAACGTGATAACAGCTCTAATGCAAAACAGGAGGCTATTTCGTAAGTAGTAGGATGTGCTAAGCAAATGCGTATAAAATTACCAAGTCTCGCACATTAAAAGATATTGTAGTGTTAACTCAGAAGACACTTTAAAAATAATAGATAGAAGTAAGATAAGAGGGGAAAGAAAAAGAACAAGAAACACATTAAGATCCCAGCTAAAACAAAACGAAGTCTCTTTACAAGCAATTTATTTGGACGGACGAAAAGATGACACCCAGGCTCAGCGTTTAATTGGGAATAAAAACCTCAGAAGCACAATTATGAAAGAACATATTGTAATCGTTTCAGAACCAGGATCCAAATATTTTGGTCATATAACCGTTCCATGTGGCACAGCAAAATCCATTTCCGCTCACATGATTCAGTTTTTGAAGCAACAATTGGACTTTACAAACTTAGTTGCTATTGGATACAATGAAATGCTGTAAATACGGAAATTCAATATAGATAAGCATATAAAATATGCTTATCTATATCGAATGGTAACGTATCGGAAGATTTAGCCAACAGACAACCTGGAAAAATGGCTCATTCACGATGGCTAACTACCGCCAATAGGGTCTTGCGCTTAATTTAAAGTTTTTAACAGAATAAAATTTTTAATAGAATATATTTTAAATGTTTATGCTCCAACCTGGTTTTCGATTAAAGTATATTCTAAAGTTAAAGTTTAAAATTTTTTAAAGCTTTGTTTTAAATAACTCTATCACTTTGACAATATTACTGATTTTTTATTTTTTGTCATAGTTATCAAATTATTATAAACAAAGGATTAAAATTTTTAAAACTTTTATGGCGTTCTCTTGTTAAGTATGTATATAGGGTGTCAAAGAAGTAATGGGACACAGAGCAACAGCAGATTCCTTAGGTCAAACTAATGCAATTAACGTAAACTTGCCTTATCCCAAAGTTGATAATAACTAAGATACAGAGTGTTAAACTTTTAATTTGTTTTCGTTTTTTCGTAATAATTTCTTAACTAAATGACATAGCTATACAAAATTGGGGATTTGGGGTTTTTTGTGGCGAGAAATTCAAATTCGTCTATATTTTTGATGTTGTGGTTAGTTGTGCCCTCTACCAGGGCACCAGCTACGGCCTACCCCACTTGTTTTAGATGGCATAATTTTTTTAAGCTTAGTATATTGACCTGTTTATTGAAAAAGAAGTTACTATAATTCCCTCTGCGTTAAAAATGTATACTTCATTTAAATCTCTAGGAGCAACTGTTTTCGAGATAAATGCATTTTAAAGGAACCTGCAATTTTCCTATGGAAAATGGTTTTCGGCCAATTGTTTTCAAACTATGCAAAGTAATAGTTTTCAACATTCTGATTAAAAGTCTTCACGGGCACAAAACCCAAAAACCCCTTTAACCCCCAGAATAAGCCTTAAATGTCACTGGGGATTTGGAGAATTTTGAGGGTGATTTTGGGAGGGTTAAAGGGGCTTTTGGGTTTTGTGCCGGTAGAGACTTTTGATTAGCGTGTTAAAAACTATTACTTTGCAAAGTTTGAAAAAATTGGCCATGAACCGTTTTTTATAGGAAAATTGCGGGGTCCTTTAAAATGCATTTATCTCGAAAACAGTTGCTTCTAGAAATTTAAATGAGATATACATTTTTGACGCAGGGGAAATTATAGTAACTTCTTTTTTAATAAACAGGTCAATATACTAGGCTTAAAAAAAGTTATGCCATCTAAAACAAGTGGGGTAGGCCGTAGCTGGCGCCCTCTACCATCAACAATAAAAGTACTTGCAAATTTGAATTTCTCGCCTCAAAAAACCTCCAAATCCCTAATTTTGTACCGCTATGTCATTTGGTTAAGAAATTATTACGAAAAAACGAAAACAAAGTTAAAAGTTTGACACCCTGTATCTTAGTAATTATCAACTTTGTGATAAGGCAAGTTTACGTTAGTTGCATTATTTTGACCTAAGGAATCTGCTGTTGCTCGTATCCCATTACTTCTGGGACACCCTGTATAAGAAGGGCTTCACGAAGCAAAAAATTTAAACGTCCATTATTTAGGCATTTTTTTTTTAAATGTACAATGAGGACGAAAGCTCAAAACAATTTTGTTAATTGACAATTATCTAGCTTGTTAAAAAACTAACTTTAAGTTAAATTTTTAACGGGAAGAAATTCTTTGAATGTTCTTAATACACCATATTTTTTAAAAATTTTCAATTAATATTTAATACCTAAAAATATATTTAGTTGAACGGAGGCCCATTTTTAGCGTTAAATTAAATTATTAATATTGAAGATAGAATTCCAGGATGGGACTTTTTTATCGGAATATTTCTCCTCTTCAAGGATCTTTTTTTCCAATTGCCGCTATGGCTTATGGTTTTTGAGTTATCGTCAAAAAACGAAATGCAAAATTATTGCAAGAAAAAAATCTCAAAATGCCTTTTCAGATTTGCATTCCGTGTCAAATGAGCTATGGCTTATATTCTTTAAAACTTTCTAACTATTTTTCGCTGGAAACACCCTTTTTGACAAGACTAATTTATTTGAATGGCTATTTGGGTCGTCACAGTGATCGATGTACGAAACGAGAAGCATAAAATTGATTAAATAATTCAGTGTACGAAAAGAAAATATTTCAGGTAAATTTTTGAAGTGGACAAAACGCGAGTATATGAAACAAGTATAAATCCCTTGATTTACTTTAACCATAAACTTTGGTAAACTTGTAAAACGTTTAAAAATTAGATCACCATAATAACCATTAGAGGCAACATAATGTTGTTTTCCTGTCAACCTCGACTAAAAGGTCTTATCTTCTTCTTCGTTTTATGGCACCTACAAATGATTTAAAAATAGTGATGATTCCTTTACTCTGGTGGTCGACTTTTTGTCTAGACAATACAATATTTATTTCCGTTGCTACCTGTAATTTAATGTGGATAACTTCTTCCGCTGAAACGACACTTTTGTATACTTTTGTTTTACCTGATTTTAGCGGCGGCTTGTAAATATAGGGCGGAAAATCCTATACTATATTTTTTATTTCCGCTATAACGCATTATGCCATATTCAAATTACATAACTCTTCGGATATTTTAGTTGTCACAAAGTTAGTATTAATTCTAAACATTATTTTATTTTGAATTTTCAAGGAAAAGTAATCTAAAATTCTGTGTACTTTTTTATCCAGAGCATTTATTTGAAGTAAAATTTTACTTTTCTGTACTTAAAGTATTTTACTTAAGATACTTTTTATTACGAAGTACTTGTACTTGTACTCGATTAACTTATATCAGAATACTTGAACTTTTACTCTATTTGACCAAGTAAATTACCTAAAGTATTTTTCTAAGTACTTGAAGTATAACTATGTACTTGAAGTAAAAAAGTACTTTAAGTAAACGAAAAGTATTTGAAGTAAAAAGGAAATCAAGTACGCCAATTTATTCACGTTAGATAATCGCGTTCAGGTTAAGGCTGGCCGTCCACTGGATGCGTAGTCGTACGACTTTATAGTCGTGAGAATATGGACGACTTAGATCGTACAAATTTGTATGACTGTGAGTCGTCCATTAGTACCGACTAGTTTTTATTCTCGTACGGTATTTTGTACAGTATTTTTGCATTTGTGCCTGGTGTTTTTAAAATGGATCCAAAGGATATATATTTCTTTGAAAATTCATTTTTAAGATGAAAATTAACAAAAAAAGACAAAAACATTCACAATTTTCTTTGGACATCTCTAGCGTAACATCTTGTATCTCGCATGTCCCATAATGGTTTCCGCTCTCTCACCATGCTAATTAGCTTTTCGCAATCCATATTCTATTAGTTCCAGATTTTTAAAAATACTGACAAAAAGTCGTTTAAATTCGTCCGACAAATCCCATCCAAACGGCACTAGTCGCAAGTCGAATGTAGTCGGTTGAAGTTGTCCGACCGAAGTCGTATGCAATCGACGCCGTTTAACGCCTTTCCATTTTGAGGGATTAGTCGGACTACGCATCGAGTGGACGGCCAGCCTTAAACATAAGATCGCACGACCTTTGCTGACTTTGATACATTATAACTCTAAATTCAATTTTATTGTTAACGGCACCAAGGATGGTAAAATTACAATTATTTTAAAATACCTTTAATATTATAGGTACTTTAAAAAAACATTAAATTATTGTATAAATACTTATCTACTAGTATACAAATTTTTGGAATATATATTTTTATATGTTTCTAACTGCATGTAAAGATACCTGTATTTAAAATTTTATTTCACAATCATTATCTTGCCGCTTTCTTCTACTAGCTTTATTTTTTAATACGAATCCAACTAATTATTACTAATAATACTTAAATATTTGTATTAGTTTAACACACGTTTGTTGTTAGAGAAGAAAAATGATGATTTATTAAAAGGGTAAAACTGCAGAAGATATTGGGGTAATTACTAGTTTTGGGAGGTCATAATCATAAGGTTTTAAAATATAAAGTAAGAAAAGTATTTGGATCAAATTAAAAAATTATATTCGACCTTCGAAGCCGAAAAAATTTCCAAAAAATAACTTTGCTTAAAATCTCAATACATACATCACAATAACAGACTTTACAGGTAAGGCAAATCGTTAAATTATCAAAGTATATATTTTCTTTTGCGCTAATATATTTTAGGCATCATTTAACTTGATGTTATTAAAAAAAATGCTAGTCAAGTAAAACTATTTTTACTTCCAGCACTTTTATTTACTTCAGTTACTTTGGTTTACTTTAAGTAAAATACTTGGGTAGTACTTTGAGTACTTTTTGAATTGACTTGGAAAAGCAAGTACATTTTAACGAGTACTTTTACTTGTACTTGAAGTACTTTTTAAAAAAAATATAAAATTGGTACTTGTACTTGAAGTACTATTTAGGTGTACTTAAACAGCTCTGTTTTTATCCAATCTATTGCAAAACTAGACAATAGGTTGGGTGCACACTGTCCATAATAATTTTTCAAAATAATTACAGAGTTTTACGAAGAATTAGGTAGTGTACATTTTGTTACTGCAACCAATTCAAATTTTTAAGAGAGTAGGATATCGTAGAAGCAAACTTTTTTAAAGCTACGAATTGCAAGATCTATTTTACTTTTCTGGTTTTTCGGTGGATTAAATTATATTTTTAAACTGGGAAGAGCCAAATTTTAGCATTGGAATTAATTTAATTATTTGTAGGGTTATACAAAAGCACATTTAAATTAAATCTTTTCAACTGGATTAAAATAATTTGTTTAATATCTAATTGCGAGAAAAAAAAACTTACGTCTTTAATCGTAATGAACCCACAGATTTAAATTAAAATCAAAATGAATGCTAGCCTTCCCCTCACTTAACTGTTTTTAACATTTTTGGAGGATTTTGAAAGTATAATTCTTAAAGTCGATTTAAAGTTAAAAAATTGACTTCTTATGTAATCTAGCCACTTGAGTTCGATTCCCGGCCAAGGAAGCCTAAAAGGTACTGTGAAAAATTTTTTTTGCATATTTTAGTACTTGGCCAACGATAACGAAACTGGATAAAAATGGGTTTAACATCCTAAAACCAAACCCACAGTACCTAGTACTTCGGCTTTACAAGCCTTCAGGGCTGTACTAAAGATAAAAAAACAAAAAAAAAACAAGACGTGTGTTAAACCAATTGAATTGCCGCGATTCATACAAGGAAGTTTTAAGGTTAATGGAAGCGTATTGCGTATTCGTTAAAAAAATGTCCAGCCCACTATAAAAATAACTGCCATGAGGGGTCCCCTCGATTCTGTGCAGTAACAAAATTCTCCAAAATATTGTAATGAGATGCCTACCTACACACAGTTTGTAGGTAGGCAACACATTATATTTTGACTGAGCCGGAGTCCCGGTTTCGTTTGTGACTGTGCGGTGTTTATGAAACCATACCTACGCTGTGCCGTTGTCTCATCAACCTTTCCAAGCGAATTTTATGTTTTGTTGTCGTTTGCACCTTATTAATTTCGTGTGTTTTGCCTTGTGTGATTTTATGTTGGGGTTGCAGAAGTTTTTTGGATTGATAAAAACTTTCATATTTTAGTGATTATTGGTTTATTTAATTGTGACTATAATTTTGTGTTTATTTTTTGTTACTTACGATATCGTAACAAAATGCCTGAAAGTTGTATGGTTTTGTCGTACAAATCCAAGGGTAACATACCCGGAATAGCCCTCATTAGGAAAACAAACGCAGATGAATTCAAACAGCACTTTCACAAGACAATAAACTAATCTTGAATTAGGGCTTTAAAAGTCTTGTCCAGTTTAATGCTTCAAGACCCTGTCATGTTCGGTGTCGCGAACAACCTTAACTGACACAAACACATTACATCCATAGCCTCAGCTGGTTTAAAAAAGCTTGGATTCCTTTTTTGAGCCAGTAAGTATTTCTATCCGTCTATTCTGTATACTCTGTATAGTATAGACTATCTTTAGAATATTGTTCTCATGTTTGGGCAATGGTATATCCTACAACTCTTATCATTCCTGATTCATTCAAAAAAGATCTGTTCGTCTTATTAATGATTCCACGCTTACAGAAAGGCTTCCTTTTTTTCGCACCGACGGGCTGGAGGGATATGTGACATTTTTTTAGATA
Organism: Listronotus oregonensis; assembly: GCA_019359885.1. Taxonomy (NCBI): domain Eukaryota; kingdom Metazoa; phylum Arthropoda; class Insecta; order Coleoptera; family Curculionidae; genus Listronotus; species Listronotus oregonensis. Next base: position 6,725 of record JAHBCN010001838.1, on the reverse strand, counting down.
TTTTCACGGCTTCTGCTCCGAGGAGTTGGCAAGTATAATTCCTCTGACAGCTTCCAATAGAGCAACACGTAGTGCCACCTTTATGCATTCGTTTACAGTCCAACTTAAGAGGCCCCGTACTTCCCACTTTCTTTGTTCCATCATCCCCAAAGTGTCTAAAGTGGAATCTGCTATCCGCAGAAGTTTTCCCTTCTCCAAATATTTAGGTCTGGTGTAGATAAACTCCCCTTAACCACACTTAACGGTACGTTAGTATTGAAGCCTCAGCCTTGATGGACTGTCTCACGATATAAATACAATTCGTTTGTAAAAAAATCTATACTTCTTGTTAAATTTGTTTATGTTACCCGCATGAGGTAACACTATTTTATTGTACTTTTATACAAATTATAAATTTATAAAATATTGTATTACTAAGTATTTTTGGTAACAATACGAAATCCAAAAATATCAACTTTAAATAGAAGGCCGTGACATTGGCGCAATCAGTTCTTTCCATCCATGTTAAATCTGATGATATAAAATCCAATAATACACAAAAATTTTAAATATTCTATAATAGTTTCGTTTATTAACCAACAATGTTGTGCAAAAAAAAAAAACAGTAAACAAATAGCAAGTCTGAATTTGACATTTGATGATGTCAACTTTATTCATGGTAACAAATAATTATGGAAGTCCAGACCTGACCTACGAATCATTGTGCAAACTCCGTGGGGCCGATTACCCTATTCTCGCTGCCCTGCACGCCTAGACAATTTTGTTCTACATCATTCAGCATTGGCCTTCCATACACCTTTAAACTTCCTTGGATTCATATAGAATGCTACCACTAAATAAAAAATATTGAATCTAAAATACTACAAAAAAAGCATAGGAAGCATTTATTTTTACATATAAACTTTTTAATTAAAGACACAAATATTTTTTCAAAGAATACTTTTTGATATATGTTTGCTTCTTATAAATTTTACATTATTAGGTACAACCAGAAGATATTGAGCTTTAAAACAAATAAAAGATGACTTGTTTGTTAAAAATTAGCTAAATGGCAAATTAATTTTCAAATTTAATAATTGAATTTCAGAAATATTTTAACCAAGATTTCTGCCAAATCCGATTTTAATATTTTATTATAAAAATATAAAATAGCGGCACTCAATAAGACCTTTTATTGTTTGGTCCTCCATATACTTCATTTTTTGTTTATTTAGTTCTAATCCGGAAATCTACCGTTTTAATAAACCACCTAAGTTAGATTGACCGTTGTCCCCACATTAAAAGGGACGGAATTGCTATACTATTTTTTACAACTTCCTTACCGGACCGCCCATGACTACCTGTTTCATTCATACAGTCGCAAAAATCACAACCATAAAATAGAGCACTATTTATCTCGGAACCTTTTAAATTATGGGTTAGTTTTTCTGTCTTACAAATTGCTAATGTTTATTGTCACATCAAGAAAACAGACTTCGTAAAAGGTTTGCCGCAGATTACGTTCTTTGTGAGTGACCCATCTGAACTAAAAAATGTCATTAGGGTCTGTGATTGTTTGGTAAAGTGGAAGTAATTTGAGCTATTTTTCTTTTGTTAGTGATTGTTTTAGTCAAACAAGGGAAAAAAATGGTCAAGGGATTACTTCTCATTCTTGGTTTAACTTTGCATTATTTAAAGAAAGTGAGAATTGCAAGGTCCTGATGTTTGTATAATAAACTAAGGATGATATTTTTTTAGAAATTACTACACTTTTGTTTTTAGAAAAGTGAACTCGTGTTCTAAAGGCTTATAGGTAAAGCTTTTGCAGCACAAGTATCATGCTTTTTTTCTGACATAAATAGATCGATAGCTGCATACAAAAAAGTACTTTGTCGTGGCTCTACATACTATGTGTTTTGGCCACGGATCTAAATAGTTTACTCTAATATGTAAAATCCCTAAACACATATGGGCAGGGACACACGCTTCACATCCTGGGATCCGTCAGGATGACTTTTAGTACAAGACACACAAAGAGGACCACTAAAGAAGGAAAAAAACATATACTCAGGCAAAAATGTACATTTTTAAATCATTCAAAGTTCATCGGAATGGGAAAACCCGTACCTATCATTTCATATGAGTTTGGGTATATCCTGATTTTTCTAGAATATTAAAAGAAGCGGTCAAAGTTTTTTCACATTATTGATATTTTTTGTTTGTCATTAACAATTCTTTTTTATAATGAGACCTTAGCAAGTGTTCAATGATCTCAGAAAATTGCCTACATCATCTTTCTTGCGTTTTGATAATAAATTGTTTTGTCCATCTGCATTTTTTAGCCGTTTCCGGCTATCTATCCAGTGTGGAATGTTATGGATTTTTCGACGGCCGTTTTTGCGAAAAATATTGGTGTTGCGAAAAAAAATGGTGGGGACCATTTTTGTAGATTTCGAAGTGATCTTCATTTTTTGTTAAAACAAAAATTCTCCAATTCGCATATTTTGGCAGATATTCGCAGGAAACTAATTTTTGGAACTTTGGGGGGGGCAAACTGTACAGATTTATTTACAGCTTTGGGTACTTTCAGGTCTTCAGTTACTGGACTAATACACTAAATTCACCAACAAAAAACAAATTAAAAGTAGGTACCAAACAAATTGGGAGCTTTAATTTTTTTTGAGGACGGTGCCAGCACATAAGAAAAAGACCTACCGCATATAAAAAAAAATTAAAAGTTCTTTTCCACTCCATTTTTTATCCGATATTTCGATTCTATTTTAATAAATTAAGTTTTATATTTAATAACATTGCTAGCATCGACATTAAAAAATTGTGGGCCCTTAATTTGTTTCATACCTGCTTTTGATTTCGTTTTTGGTGGATAATTTAGTGAGTATATTATTTTAGATTTTTGAGTTAATTTTTTGGTAGGCGATTTAGTTTTTTTTAAAATTACTTGTTTGTTGTATTCACTTAACGTTTTACCTCATTTATTTCGAGGTGTTTTATGACGGATTCTTTTGTGCTGTCAGAGCTTGGAATATAAGATAAACAAACACCTCCTTTTCTCTGTGGCTGATTGATAAGGACAACTTAAGCGTTAATGTTAACTTTTTTACTCATGCAGTTTTTTAAATCTGTCGAATTTTTTGTTTTTTTGTTTTGGCTAAAAAAATATCCAAAACAAAAAACTCAAAAAATTCAGATTACTAATCGGTGGCAAGTCGACCACCGTTGCCAAGATAAAATTAAAAGAAAAAACAAAATATAAATTAAAACTAAATTTTAAGAAATTTTGCTTTAAAAATGTAGAAAATGCTAAAAGTATTTTTACTATTCATTACGATTTTTCATAATTGACATATTAGTTTTTTTGGTATATTTATACAGGGTGATTTATGAGGAAATGTTTATACTTCAGGTACGTAGTCAAGGTTCGAAAATAAATAAAAAAAGCCTATACAAATATGGGTCCGCAAGGCCTTCGTTTTCGAAATACAGGGTGTTAAAATTTTGATTAAATTTTTATATTTTTATAACAAAATCTTTGATAATGTAAATATTGGAGTAAAAATTGGTATCCGAGGGTTTTTTGGCATGACGAATTCGAATCTAATCCTATTACGGCTCTAACTTGTAGGGGGAGCCACCTACACGTCTTTTTACTATTTTGAACAATCATAACTTTTTGGTACGGCCCAGCATTACATTTTAAGTTAATTTAATAATTGTTTTGTCATTTTTACCTCAAAAAGGTATACTTGTTAAGAGTTGATATAAGCAACCGTTTTCGAGATATTTGGAGTAAAAAAAAATACGACGCATCTGATTTTATTATAGCAAAATTTAAAAAATAATAAACAAAATGTATAATTAAAAAATCTGTATTTTAATTTTCAATAAAATTATTATTTTTAAATTATGTTTGGCAAAAAATAAGCACATGTCAGCTCTGTGGTGAACATCCTGTATCTTGGAAACGAAGGCCTTGCGGACCCATATTGCTATAGACTTTTATGTTTATTTTTGGACCCTGACTACGTACCTGAAGTATTAACATTTCCTCATGAATCACCCTGTATTTATTTTTAATTATAAATATACCAGTCAAACAAACTATATGTCATTCATGGTGGCCGACTTGCCGCCGAAACGTAGAATAGTATTCTAGATGTTTTGGGTTTTTGAAGGGCTTTTCTTTTTTCTCTTTCAGGCGAGTAGACGTTGCGTCGCTTTAAACAGACAGGCCGACTTCCGGTCCATGACGTCATTATTTAGGAATCTTGAGCTAGTCATATTTTAAGGTATTGCGCATGCGTGTCATCTGTCACCTGTCAACTGTCACCTGTCAACTGTCAAATGTCAAATATTTAGGAATCTTAGGCTAAAGGTATTACGTCACATGCGGGGGCCCCCTGCGCTTAAGCACCGGGCCTAGGGTGTAGACCTGGGGCTTAGGCGTGGGGTGAAGAGTCTTATTATTATATTAATCTTACAATTTTTGAATATTAAATAATAAAACACATTGTATATATTAATTTAATTTATTTAAACCACATTGTACATTGACTTTTAGCAATTTTACACACAAGTTTAGTAAGTAATAACTTACAAACTACGGCAATAAAACTAATACATTTAAAAGTGTGTAAATTATAGACAAATAACAAAAAATCTTTTTTTTTCCCAATTCAGGATGTTAAAACATCTATTTGTCGTTTAAATTAATATTCCATAACCCTTTTGGTAACACTATGTATATTTTTTTTATTTAATATTCTATTGAAATAATTTATTTTTATTCTAATTCAGTATGTTAAAACATACATATTTGATGTTTAAATTTAATATTATCTTAAACCCTTTTTTGGCAACACTATATATATAACTTTTTACCTATTAACGGGTTTAGATAATTTTTTTTTATTCTAATTCAGGATGTTAAAACATACATATTTGATGTTTAAATTTAATATAAGCATAAAGCCTTTTTGGCAACACTATGTATAACTTTTTTATTTATCAACAGATTTAAATAATTCTAGAATTTTAACGGTAAACATGTAATACAGGAGTTACGGAATAGATGTTTCACTAATTGTTTGAAACAATCATTTAGTAAGTTTATTACATTATTACGACTTACCCATCAGCATTTATAGGCATGAGGTCAGAAGGGCTTTGTTTAACTGTACATTTTGGAAAATAAATAAACAAGATGCAATCATACAAAATTTTTATCTCTCTACCATAAATGCGCTTTCAACTCACAGAATATTACGAGTATTAATTTTCATAAAATAAATGTAATGGAAAATTAGAAGTTTATTCGCTTATTTCCAAATAACAGCACTGTTTTTCCAAATAACAGTATTTTAAATAACAGCCCTGTATTTTCAAATAACAGCCCTGTTTTCCAAATAACGGCACCGTTTTTCTAATAACGGCACTGTATTTCCAAATAACGGCACCGTTTTTTAAATAACGGCACTGTATTTTCAAATAACGGCACCGTTTTTAAATAACGGCACCGTTTTTTAAATAACGGCACCGTATTTTCAAATAACGGCACCGTTTTCAAATAACGGCACCGTATTTTAAATAACAGCACTGTATTTTCAAATAACAGCCCTGTTTTCCAAATAACAGCCCTGTATTTTTAAATAACAGCACTGTACTTCCAAAAAACAGCACTGTATTTTCAAATAACAGCACAGTAGATTGGTTAGTTAAAGTGGATTATAATTTATTCATATCAGATACGCTTTAGATATGTAAATGAGGCTTATCAACGTCCCGTGACCTTGAGGGGGCAACCCATGTCGGGGACACGGGCACGGGATCTGTTTTATGACGTCATCTTGGGGTTTTCTCTTTTCTCTCTTTAAGGTATTATCTTGTCTTCCTTCCTCCTTTTCGCGTCCGCGACCCAGACGATAACAGATCAACTTTGAAAAAAAAGGGATCCTTGGCTAATAAAAATATATTTTAATTTTGAAAAAAAGGGCTGTTATTTGAAAAATTTTGAAAACAGTGCTGTTATTTAAAATACAGGGCTGTTATTTGAAAAACAGTGCTGTTATTTAAAAATTTAAAAGGGTGTTTTGGAAAATACAGGGCTGTTAAAAAACAGGGTGTTATTTGGGGAAAAAGGGGTCTTATTTAAAAAAACAGGGCTGTTATTTGGAAAACAGGGGTTATTTAAAATACAGGGCTTTATTTGAAAATAAGGGTGTTATTTAAAAACAGGGCTTTATTTGGAAAAAAAATTGTTATTTGAAAATACTATATTTTTTTTTGCCAAATCCCTTTTTTAATAGCCCCTGTTATCGTAATGACGGGTTTTTCAATGACTACAGAGTATAGAGAAGCTGATATATATTAGTAAATATTCTTAAAACAGGTTTTTTACTAAAAAGTTTGTACTGTCAGACATGCAGAAGTTTAAAAAGAAACAATCAAGAAGATTACTGCTCGAAGAGGCAAAGGTTTCCTTTTTGACTCTTTTTTTTAAAGCGAGGGATGCACTGTATGCTGAAAAACCAGAGGATCTCACATAGCTGCTGAAGAGCTTTTAAAAACATTTACTGGTGTGGGTTCATCCTGGGGGTTGTGCCCCCCCCCAAAACGGAGGTTTTTCCACCATTTTTAGTACCACTTTTTGCCCGGAATTGGCGCTCTTAGGGGGAACTGCGGGGAAAAAAAATGCAGTGAACAATGCTAGGAATGCTGCAGCCAAGTTG
>JAHBCN010001837.1:0-105462 GCA_019359885.1 Listronotus oregonensis | reverse complement strand
AATCATAAGGGATTTTGGGGAAAAAGTTTGGTTATACAATCCAAAAAGAACCAAGGGGCGTTCACCGAAACTGCAAAAGTCTTAATGATCTGGTGTACCGAATTCAGAAGAGCCCACAGGCGAAGATGAAAGTTGTACATCTAGAACGGCTGTGTCGCTATCAAGATCGAGAAGATACTTGATCGAGACGATCAAAACTTGGGAGGGGGCAATGTTACAGATTTTAGTTACTGTTTAGTTATTAGAAATGTAAAAGGTTAGAATTATTTTATTTAGGTTAATAATTTATTAAAAATAGGTTACCTCAGTTTTTCCCTTTTTCGACGGTCACTGCGGATTATCCTGAGGGCGCTGGAGACATCCTTTTTACACTTTTCTTACATCCTGTAGTAAAAGAATCCTTCCAGCTAATTCTAGACTTTTCCAGACTTTTCCATTCTTTTCCACTTCACTAAAAAAGCGCGAGGAAAATCCGCACGAGCCAGTTTAGTTTTACATTCAGACGAGATAAGAAGTTGACAGACAGTTAAAGGTTAAACAGTTGTCATTATTACGTTACGTTAAAGTGTTACTATAGAAACGTTTGTAAACCAGATATCCAATAAAAAGGTGTAAAACCAGGATCCGTGTTTTTATACGGGGTGTCACGGAACAATATATTATATACTGTAAAAAGTATGATGCTCACGATTTTACAAGTCAAAAAGTTCATATGACATATGTGTCAAAGCTTAACAGATTTTTGTCTAAACGATATCAAAGTTACAAACTTTGGTTAACAATTATTTCTAAAACGCTTCTTAATCGCTCATCGGTAGATTCATTTGCTAATAAAAAAAACTACAATTGGCAACTTCCGTCTTAATCGCTCAACGGTAGATTCATTTGCTTATAAAAAAGTTTAAATGTGTCAGTATACAAATTAAATAATAATAAAAATAATAATGTTTCCCCCAGTTAAACACTTAAAAAACAATTGGCACCAGCGCTTGAGTTCGTCAATCAGTGGTGAAATGTTTAAACTAGTATTTAGACAATATTTTGATGTTTTCGTAAAGAACCTATAATATTAAAGATATTTAAAAATAATTGTAATTTTACCATTATTGGGGCCGTTAACAATTGAACTGAGGCCGGGAATCTTCTTGTTTTAACCTCTTTGCGCGATTATCTAACGTGAATAATGTGGCGTACTTGATTGATTTCTTATTACTTCAAATACTTCTTATTTACTTGAATTACTTTTTTTAACTTTAAGTACATCAAGTGCTTAGAAAAATACTTCAAGTAATTTACTTGGTCAAATCAAGTAAAAGTTGAAGTATTTTGATATAAATTAATCAAGTACAAGTTCTAGTACTTCCCAATAAAAAGTACTTGAAGTAAAATACTTCAAGTACAGAAAAGTGCTTGAATAAAATTTTATTTCAAGTACTTCAAGTTTTGACAGCTCTGTCGACAACTAAAGGCGACTAAACGCGATTGACCAGTTAATAATATATTTAAGTCCCTGGTTGTCTTTGGTCTTTAATCGGTTCTTGCCCTTTCCATAACCTAAATGATAACCGCGTTAAACTGCTTTTACGTGACAAGTGTAAGCGGTTAAGTTGACACCTCTCTTTTCACATAAGGAGATGTAAATGTATAACCCAACTTGTAACCTACGTAAAAACAGGTCCCAAACAGCTGTTTTAATGAAGAAGACCTGCGCTGCGTCACGCATAGAAAGCCAATAATGACCAGAGTCGCCTTTATGTAGACGGTAAATACCATTTTGGACCAGTAAATTTACCTGTTTTGCCATAATATGTTGGTGGTTATTTATAAGGCTGCTTAGTCTTTCCCATGCTCCTTTTAATCTATTTACAGAATCGACTTGTTCTCTTGACCAACTTGCTAATACTTGGGATTTATGTAACATCTCTGTAAATATTACTTCCATCTAAAAAATAGAGAATATTTATTTAAATTTCTAATTAAACAATTCATAAATATTTAATTAGTGCAATTAAAAAACAACAAACCTAAAACATATATAAAGATATCGTTTAATCATATTAAAATAATATAAAATTTTTGTACAAACCACTACCCAACTACAAATAATTATTCAATATTATTTTGTTAATAAAACGAAAGAAAAATATATTTGCCCAAAATCGGCGTGTATCATCAAACGCCTCTTAGTGGTATAATGTTACTTTGAACGAAATATATATTCTTGAATTTGTACTATAGTTCTAATAAGACTAAACTATTGTACAATAGACCTGGAGCCGAGAGGGTTTTTGCATGTATCATAGGCCCCACGCCGAGGCCCGGTATGGCATCCCATAATGTGTAGCTTTTAGGAAGGGTGAATTTTCAAACGTGTAAGTAATATCCATGCCTTTGGATCATAGGCCCCACTTTGATTATTGATTTATGTCGTCAAGAAGGTCGCCAAAGTCCGAGAGCCCAATATGCCATACCAATATGGCGTCGCCAAGTGACCGCCATAATAATACATGTCATTTTAGCAATGAACGCCCCATTATGGCGGTCACTTGGCGACGCCCCAGAGGCATGGCGTTTTGAATTCTTTGTTCTACAGTTCATTGTTAACAAAGATCATGAAACGACAGCGTGGGCCCATGGTCCATGTCTACAGTGGAAAAATTACACCTTTCGGTCAGTATGGTGGACCTTAAGTGACGCCATATTGGTATGGCATATTGGGTTCGCGGACTTTGGCGACCTTCTTGACGACATAAATTAATAATCAAAGTGGGGCCTATGATCCAAGGGCATGGATATTACTTTCACGTTTGAAAATTTACCCCTCCTAAAAGCTGCACTTTAGGGATGCCATACCAAGAATTTAAAGTGGAAAATAACGATGTCTATCAGCCCACAAAGCCTCGGCGTGGGGCCTATGATACATGCAAAAACCCTCTCGGCTCCAGGTCTATAACTAATTTATGGCTATCTGTTGATAAAAAGTTATATGTAAATGACGCTATATCATATACTTATCAATCAACATACTATCATTTAGTAAAATGTTTTTTTAAGAGAAAAAGGAAAAAAGGGGAAAATTAAACGTCATTTTTTTACATGTGGCACCTTAATATATGTTTATATTGTTTAGTAAACTATTTTTCTTTTTCTATCCCCTTGCTTTGTAACAACAATATCTTTTCTTGCATTTCACTGTATGGGTCACTTAAAAGGGACACTGTCGTCATACCGTCATAAGTCAAAAAAGAAATATAATATGTTTAATTTTCTTAACCAAATAAAAATAAATAAATGTTACCCTTCAGAAACATGTATATAACAAGAATCGAGATATGCGATATCCAATTTTCATTAAAAAAAAACATTTAAAAGCTTGAAATCTCTAGTATTGTCAATAACATCAGCGAAATTAAATTGCAAAATTATTAAACACAAACTATCGAATCGAATTTAACGAAATTTGGTGTGATGAATATATACGGTTTTCAGAAAAATTTAAAAGGCCCAAAAAATAACGCAAAACTACGCTTTTTTTCTTTTATTACTATTTTTAACAAATTTTGTGATTTCTAACCAATCCTTTCTTATAGGAAATTTATTTTTTAAAACTTTTTTCTTACTGCAGTATTTCTCTACGATCAATACTTTACAAAGTTTTAAGAGATAAAAGATATAAATATGATTTTTTTCGTTTTTTTTCACGTTTCTGAGAGGGAGCATAAATGCCTGCACCTCGTACATTCAACCAAAACAGATTAGTCTTGGCCTTGATCCATTTTGACCATTCCATATTAAAAAAGATGACAGTAAAAGTAAAAATTATCATTGTTCAGCTCTATAAATAAATAATATTGATTAATACGAAGAAAGTTTCTTTATTGCGTTGATATTGCAGCAAGTAAATGTATGTACTACAAAATGAAAGCAGTATAATTCTTTTATTATAATGACCAAACTATAGATGATCACATACAGTCAATTCTAGTCTAAGCATATCTCACCTCAGCATGAGTGGTGACTATATCGGTGTAAGTAAAGTCAGTTTCACTAATTTCATCTAACGTAATCGGCTGTTTTGTTAGACCTGCAGTAGAGGGATCTATGTAGTTCTGTAGTTTAACTATATCTTCTGCTATTGACCCTTTAAGTGAATCTACTAGTTGATCCCAATAACTTCTATTGTGTGATTCCAGATCTGACCTAAGTCGAGATAATCCAATAAGAAAACATCCAACCTTTTCTTCTGAACTAAAAAAATAAATAAGCGTAGGGCTAGTAGTAATATAAGGATATAATTAAGCTATATGCATTGATTCACATCCAACTATCTATTTAATATTTTGCAGGCTATACCATTAAATTAAATAAATCTCCATAAAACATTAGGAGAAAGATACTGTTTGGGATATTCGGGCAATATAAATTTGGCTATCTGGCCACCTTCTGACTAAAGTAAATAATAACACCAAAAAGGTATTTTTAGTTATAATTTTTAAAACCGACACTTGCCTTGGTAACTTTGCAATTTCCTGGCCAAAGGTTTTAGATGCTCTAAATGCAAATCCCAATGTTGCCAGGATGTAAGTTTTTTAGTATCTAAATCTTCTAACTGTAACCATGACTGCCAATGTTTTATCACTGAATCAAGTTGTAAAAATAGTTTTTCTTTTTCCTTGGAAATATTTTCCAAGATGTTTTGGTTTCTAAAATGTCATCACCGGTTTATGTTTGCACTACATAAAGTTTTTTTCTACTTTACCTGTCCAAGATTTTTGAATAAATATTTTCCGGCATGTCAGAGATTCCTTTAAATGTTTTTGGAATATTTATATATTTTTTAAGCTTTTGCTCGTACATTTGCTCCAAAGATTCCTTGTTGGGAGAAAAATCAAGCGTAGAATTTCTATAAACTAAATCAACTCTTATTTCTTCCAAGCTAAGGTTTAATGAGTTAATACTTTGGATATATTCTTTTTCCAAAACTTCGCATATTTTATTATCAATTTCAACTTTCCATGAATGAAGATTTTTAAAGCCTTTATTTTCAACATTTGATATAATATTTTTTATGTTTTTAATTGTTTCATTCCACCTGCTAAGTTCTTTTAAAAGACTTGTGTGTTCCAATTCATGAATCTAAAAATGTTATTAAGTTTTTAACATATCGCCCTCCGGTCAAATGGTGTGATAATTAAAAAAAATGGATTTTTTTATTGCACCATTTTTTTCACAATACTACAAAATATTATCTCAGAAAGTTTCATTTCTATATTTTAAGGATAACCGAAATCAACGACGTACCAAATACAGGGTGCCACAGATTCGAGTGCATGCATGGGGATCTCGGAAACCGTAAGAGATACGAAGTCGGTTAAATTATTGCAAAGTTGCGCATTTAGGTGCCTCACAACATGTCGTTTAGAAAGTTGTGAAATTCCGAATACTTCCAGAGATATCCGAAAACAACCGAAATTTGCCGATTTTGTTTTTATTTTTTTCTGACGTTATTTAAAGACATATGGAAAAACAAAAGGCACTTTTTTAAGGCCACTTTTTAAGCTCTATAAAACAGCTTTAAGAGATTTTTGGTACGACGTTTCGTTTTCGTTAAACTATCATCAACTTTATTTTTTTAAATACGGCTCTCAATTGTTTATTGCATTTTTTTAAAGCAGTTACAATTCTTATTACAATGATGTATAACACTTAATATTTTTTTGTTAAATAAACATATTTTTCATAAGAAACAATGAGTTAGATAAGGAACGCACATCATTTCTTATAGGGGCGTCCCATATTTCTTAATAAATATTAATTCTTGTAATTGGGATAATAAGGGGTCCAGAAAAATTAAATAAAAAACTCAGGTCCTTATTTAAAAAATAAAGTTGATGATGGTTTAACGAAAACGAAACGTCGTACGGAAAATCTCTCAACGCTGTTTTGTAGACCTTAAAAAGTGACCATGAGAAAGTGTCTTTTGTTTTTTCTTATCTCTTTAAATAACGTCAGAAAAAAATAAAAACGAAATCAGCAAATTTTGATTTTTCCCGGATATCTCAGGAAGTACTCGGAATTTTGCAACTTTCTAAAGTGGACATGGTTAGTTACGCAAATACACAACTTTGCCATAATTTAACCGACTTCGTATCTCTTACGGTTTTCGAGATCCCCATGCATGCACTCGAATCTGTGGCACCCTGTATATACCGTCATATGTCGAGTTGTTTAGGGTGGTTGTCTAAGGTATTTTTTAAAGTGTCGTTGGTCGAGTTTTTTTATCTCGGGACAGTCCACGAAGGCTAAAACCCTAAGTACTAACGCACCGTAGGTTTCTTAATAACATTATATGTAATTACTTGGTTTAAAACAATTTGAAAATTTACTCAATAAAAGTTGACATATGACATGCTATTACGTTACTGTTTATGTTCCTATGGTATTTTCTAACTAGATAATATCCCTAATTAAAAAAAAAATATTTGACAGGATTAAAAATGATTAAAGTTTTAATACTTATAAATCATACTGTAAATCATTTTTAAAATTTAACGATTACTCATTTGAAATTATTTCCAATGCTGGAGAAAATTGTAAAAATGATCAGAATATGATATGATTTGATAGTAATAAATTTTTTAAATTCTATTAAGCACTGTGTAATTTTAAAATAATATTTAAATTTCGTTAACTTTTTATGATATGAAATTATTCAACCAGTATTCATAATATTTAATCATCTCAAATCCTTTGTAATCCTGAAATAATAATTTAATTTTTTAAACTTTTTAGAATATAAGATGACTTGTCCAGTATTAATAATTTTTAATTATTCCAAATACTTTGTTATCCTGAAGTAAAATTTTAATATCCGTAATTTTTTAGAATATGAGATGAGTTGTCCAGTATTTATAATTTTTATTCATCCCAAATTATTTGTAATCCTGGAATAAAATTTTAATTTCAAAAACTTTTTAGAATATGAGATGATTTGTCCAGTATTAATAGTTTTTAATTATCCCAAATACTTTGTAATCCTAAAATCATATTTTTAAGGTTAAGTAGGATTTATAAGCATTAACATTTTTTTAATCATATCAAATAATTTTTTTAATCAGGGATTTTTGTACTGCTAAAATTACTCCAAATAAACAATTTTTTATTTCTTTCTATTTATACTCTCACAACTTGGTAATTTTTTGTTTTTTATCCATATGTGCTACAACTTATTTTTTTTTTTTCATAATTTTAGAATACTTAGTACCCTACTACAAAAAAAGCGTTAGAACTAATTTCCAACCTCTTGTTCTCCATACTTTACTTTTTACGTTATCACACTATATGAGCAGAGATGCGATATGCTACTCAAATAAAATGTAAAAAACTTAATTACATATTTTTAAATATTTATTATTTTAACAAAATATCTTGTTTGTTACAATGTCTGTAATATGTATAATTGGTTAGAAACTTTAAACCTGGGAATTTTCTGATAATAAAACAATAAGAATTAAAATACTAATAAAATTTCATTTTAAGCCAGATTTAAAATGTATTAACTATTGTATTTGTAAAACGACACCGAGTAGAGATATTTTATTAAATACATTGTTGTTTTATTACTAAATACATTTTAACTTTATATAAGATCTCAGTATGATCTCATTTTTTACCTTATTAATTATTTCAATATGACAAGATGTCAGCATGTTGTTACTTCGTGATAGTTTCTCAACAGTTTTTTTTAATGTATCCACATATTTTTCCACAGATTTTTCTTCGCTCCACGATACAGCCTCCTGTTCTTGAACAAGTTTGGCTAATTCCAGTGCGCTAGATAACATCATAGGTTTTTGGCAAGGAATCATGCGATCTCCAATTGTATTGTGAAAGTTGGCAATCTTAGGGTCAAAAACAAAAAATGATTTAGACAAACTCTATATGATTATAAAATGATTAAAATCTATGTATTTTAGTTGAGAATGTCTAAAGCAAAAAAAAAACTGACAGAACTGTATTGCAATGGTCCAAAAAGTAAGTAACCATAGTTACTTACTTTTTGGACCTTCATACAATGGTCTAAAGCAAAAATTATTTAAAATGAAACCCACTGAACGAGAAAAAAATTAAAGAGGGTGCAATACTTCTAAACAATTAGAATGTATTTAGCAAGCCCAGTATTGATATCTCCAATAATTTGCAGCTGCTGCTGACCGTTAAAAATTGATCAAGCTTCGGTAAATAACGATTAGTAGTAACTTCAAAAGAGGTTTTTTAGTTATTATTTGAAAACGGAAAATATTGAATATTAGGCTGTTATAAACTTATTAATAGTAAAAAGAGGATTAACACTGACAGGGCAAAGGTTACGGAAATTTGTCTTCTTTACTTTTCATTATTAAGAAATTGGCTATTAGATTAAACGTGGTCGTACCAGCATCGAAGATGTTCCGCGTAAAGAAAGGCCAAACGGTATAACAACTCCGGAAATTATTTACCTATTAAATGTATACAATAACTAAAAGAGTTACTCAGTCACATAAAGCTTCACATATTTTAAAAAATGAAACATTTACAATTAAAAACAACCGTTAAATAGTGCGCTCAAGAAATCACTTTTAAATGCAGAAAAATAATAAATTATATTATCAAACATTATAACGTGTAAGAGCTACAATTTTGTGTGTTTTTTTAATTATTTTAAAATCAAGTTTTTCCTTGTTATTGACTATATCGTCTAAAACATCTATCAAATTCCAATAAACGTTAATTCAAGGCCCTTATCTTTGAATCAATTAATAATCGTATAACGTAAACGTTGGCAACTCTGCTGCAATTTTTGTTTTCCGAAAACGCATTCTTGAGATGTTTAATTGTAATCAACTACCTGTTCCAGTATCCGGGCAAATTTAAGGAATTTCTGGGCATGACTGCTGGTTTCCTGGATCAAAGACGGGACATGATACCCCATAGCTTTTAGCTGCCTGACCTCAGAAATTAATGTAATTAATCTTGAAGGATAATTAACTTGCATTAGTTTATCTCGATAAAACTGAATAACTGGATCCGTCTCTTTTAAACTAAAATTTTAAAAAATACCTAAGTCAAAATCATTGATAAACTACAGGGTTCCCCATAATAGATTACCTATTTTGATATTGAAATAAATTTTATATGAGATAAGTCAGTATGTTTTTTTTATATTATTATCTTTTATGGCCTTTGGGATTTAAAACAACATATTTTTAATCGAATGGAATACATAATTTAGAGTTTAGTTTTAATTCTTATGGATTATTCAGTTCAACGAGTTTTTTTGCGTGAAAACATAAAGAGTAACTTAATAGAAGAAGATGAAGCGACAGTACAAACCGCTAAAAACTCTAAAAGAGTTCTGCGAAAGGTGTTTAATGTTCCACTCATTTTACTATTTGGGGATTTAAATTGGCTTTTAAGGTTCCCGGACTTAACTGCACCAGACTTTTTTCTGTGGGGCTATTTAAAGTCAAAGGTGTTTTCAACTCGTCCAGAAAACATCCAAGATCTTAAAGTCCGAATTTCTGAAGAGGTTCGGTGAATAGATCAGATTTTCCTTCATCGTGTCATGAATCATTTCTTGTCAAATCTTGAAAAGTGCATTGAAGTTAATGGCACTTACTTAAAAGACGTAATTTTTAAAAGATAAGGCGTATGTTATAGTAAATCCCAAAGAGTGAATTGTAATTAAGTGTAATAAAATGTTAGTTTTATTAGGTTTTAACAATTTTACTGAGCAATTAAAATGGGTAGTCATTATGGGGAACCCTGCAGAAAAAAGCAAATATTAAAAGTTGAGTATAGATTATTTAATACCTTAAACTATTATTCGTTATGTCTGTTATAGTATCAGAACTCCATGAGTCAAACAATTCATTTTGTTGTGATTTTAAATCGGTCATCACACCAAGAATTAAATCTTTAATATTTTCGTATCCATCCAAGTCATCAAGTAACGTTTTCGTTACATTGAGGACTTCGTTGGCCTTCGCTTCTAGTTGTCTAACAGCAATAATTTCTTGAATAGTTTCTGAAGCTTCCTGTTTTATTGTTATTTGTGATGCTTCCAAATTAGATTGATTTTGAATTTGTATTATGTATTCTTGAAGCGAACTCAATAAAAACTGACGTTCCGAATAAATAGTCTTTTTTAGAACAGGGCGACTTAATAATTCTGTATAACGAGTAAATTCATAGATAAGCTAAAAATGAATATAAAATTAAAAAGTAATAATTTTGTGAATATTATTGATCGCTACATTTTGTGCGAATAAAGGGAATAAATACCAAAAAAAAACGATTTCATTAAAATAATCTAAAATTAAAATATTGTCTTAAAAACATACCTGTCTTGTATTACCTTTAACCGCTATAAGTTGCTTTTTTATTTTTAATGCAACACGCTCTTCAGCTGGTTGCAGTAAATATTCAAATTCCTTTTCAGCTTTTAAAATATCGGGAGAATCGTTGTCGTCGTAGGTAAAAATGTCAATATCTGTAAAACAGATAAAAAACACTTTGTTATTAAATATATGTCACTGATGTTTTTCTTGGTTTAAAATATTTTTCATATTTAAGTAAATTGGTTAAATGTGATTCACTAAACACTGATGGCATTCATAATACACTAATGAAGAAATTAAGGAATCAGAAATTTTTTTTAGATTTTTAGGTGATTTTTAATAAGTTGTAACTTAGAGAAAAATCGATGTAGAGTCAGTTTAACAAAAAGCAAGTTGTAGCCCCAAGTGTCTAGTTTATGGGTCTGAACTTCAAAAAAAATATATTTTTCCAGTAGTATTGAAAAAACCAGTGACAATTTTTGTACATTTTTTTTTTGGTTTTTCTTTTATGTCTACGAACTATTTTTTCGATTTAATCACCATATAGACCGGATAACTTGTTTATTTAGCTTCAATTTCGTTTTTTAAAAACCTTGATACGATCATTTCACGCGGATATATCAGACGTTAAATCGAAAAGGGTAATTTTGTCTTTGATAATCAATATCTCAGCAACCACTGATCGCACAGAAAGTTAAAGGTGGGTTTCAAAAACTTATAAATTCTCTACAACGATGAGACATTTATTTATTTTTTTCATTCTTAAAATAATTTGGAAAAAGCAACAAAAAAACGGCTTTTGGTGCTTTTTTGGCAAGTCAAGCGCTAAATCGAAAATATTGAGGAAACCACTAATGTTAAGTGTGCCTTTTACAGTTCAATATACCCACAAAAACTCCACAAAGTTTTAATTTAATCCAGACAGCCGTTTTTTTGTTTTACTTGATCAAATTCAAAAAAAAATAAAGAATCAAATTTTTTGCTTTGAAAAGCTCATAATCCTCAACAAAATGAAAAAAAAAAATCTGGCTATGTGGGCATTTTTATTGCGTATAGCGTTTAAATTTAAAAAAAAGTATCAAAATTTCAAATAAAAAGGTTTTTTTGGCATCTAAAAATCTATATGCCTCCGACGATTAAAGTAAATTGAAATATAATTTATAATAAATAAGGCAAAAATAGAATTAAAGCGAGTATTCACTTACCTTTAAAAGGCTTAAAGATTTTATTATTTTCCAAGTCATATTGTTCCTCCGGTGTGGATAACATAAGCAGTTGTTTATGAAATGTCCTTATACTTAATACCTAAAATAATTCTTAAGTATTTAAAGAAATGCAACAAAAAGTATTTTATTAACATATAACAGATGTTTCTTTATCTAAGTAAAAATGGCATTCTTGTATTCTTATCTTTCTTATTCTTCATATGGCAATATTATTATTTTTTAAAATTTGATTTATTTTACTATAGGTTTTGATCAAATTTTTTCTCACTAATTATGATCAGCCGACAACGTTAGTTTCTTACATGTTTTGAATAGAATAAACTTATTTAAGCTAACAATCATTTATCCTAAATAGAGTACCGGGTGACTTCGTATAAACTATCACCCCCCGTAACTTTTTCATTTTTTATCGTACCAGAAAATAAAAAAACTGTCATAAAGTGGAATTTTTTTCCGTTCCAAATCTGCATTGTAGTTTCCGGTAACTTTGCATATATACACGGGAGGCGACAAATATTTTTTTTTAATGGAACGCCCTGTATATTTTTAGCTAAAATAAAAGATATTTTTTGTCTGATTTCAAATATACCATACAAGTTAACATTTGGTTCAGCCGTTCTTGCGTTATTTAAGTTTAAATTTGCATTAAATAACTGTTAGTGTGACCTAAAGTTTGCTTATAAATAAATTATAAAAAACAGCCATCGAACAGAACTGAATAAACAATGTTTTACTGACTAACTATCAACAAAATAACATAGAATATTAATCAGAATGAATATTACCCCCCTCATTATCAATGCATTCTTGATAAACGGTTTGTAAGTGCTCAATTGCATTCTCTATAAAATTAGTATATCTCTCATTTAGATATCTTACTTCTTAAGTAATAAAATGTTTCACGTCCTCAACATTGCCAAAATTATGCTCATACACTTTATTTTTAATATATCCTCATAGAAAATTGTCCATAGGCGTTAGATCGGGACTATTTGAAAGCCACGCAATAGTCTCGTTTCTTCCAATCCATTCATTGTAATTTGTATTCAAAAAATTATTTACTCCACGTATCACATGTGGTGGAACACCGTCATGTTAAAAAATTATGTTCATATACTGCCTCAACGGTAAGTTTTCTAGCATGTCTTGCAGGTGTGTTTCCAGAAATTGGTGATATAACGGTCCAGTCAATGTGCCTTCTAAAAAATGGGGTCCTATTATTCTATTTTTCAGCAGTCCGCACTGTTAACTGTCATTCAACCTTGAAATTGAACTTCTCTGACGAACTGAGGATTTTGTTGTGCCCAGTGTCCATAATTTTGTCGGTTTGGTAATCCACTTGTGGAAAAACTTGACTCATCGGTCCATAATATTTTTTCGAAGAAGTCTCTTTCATTATTCAATCTATTCAACATAACGTTGCAGAAATTGAGTCTTTGATTCTTATGCATTTGTGTTAATTTTTGAACTCATGACATTTGTAAGGCTTAAATCCATATTTTTTAAAAACTTTTCGGATATACTCACGCGAACTTCTTCGTGGTCCGTAACGAGCACGCATTTCTTTAGAAGAAGTCCGTATTGACTGAGTGGGGTTTTCCACATAATGCAAAAGAATATTCAAATCGTGATTTTCAGTATTTTCATTAAGTTATCTTTTTTTCTTTGCAAACTTGACGTTATTCTAAATTTGGTGAAAATAGTTTTGATTGTGCATCTTGTGGGAATCGGATCATCAGGATGGCAAGGCATGTCGTGTAGCAGAAGCATTATAATTATTTTCAGCAAACAAACAAACAATATTTCGTGTTTCTGCCACAGAAAACACCATTTTAAAAATAAATTATTCGAAGGAATCGAATAAGTTACACTGACACTTATTATTTCAATGACAATGTCTGTTGAGAAACATTTGTTACTATTGTTTTCATGGCCTACCATTCAAAAAGTTATTGGCCTCTATGCAGTGGTCATGAGAGCATATATCAAGATCATCAAATTTAAACTTAAATAACGCAAGAACGGCTGAACCAAATGTTAACTTGTATGGTATATTTGAAATCAGACAAAAAAGATCTTTCATTTTAGCTAAAAATATACAGAGCGTTCCATTAAAAAAAACTCTTTGTCGCCTCCCGTATATATATATATATATATATATATATATATATATATATATATATATATATATATATATATATATATATATATATATATATATATATATATATATATATATATATATATATATATATATATATATATATATATATATATATATATATATATATATATGCAATGTTACCGGAAACTACAATGCAGATTTGGAACGGAAAAATTTCCTTTTATGACAGTTATGGGGGTGATAGTTTATACGAAGTCACCCGGTACAGATAAATCTTAATTAACTTTTACCTTTTTAATTAAAGAAATACGCTGAACCAGCTCAGGTGGCTGATACATTCCTTCTTTCCACAAATTAGAGGAATAATTGGGCCAAAAAAGTTCAGTTAATTGTTTACATGTAGTTAACCATTTTTCGCCAATTGCAGCACTTTGATATAACATATCTGATATTTTGTTATATTCATCGGTCCACATATCACAATTTTGAAACTGCTTAACTGTATGTTTCCATATATCATAACCTATTAAAAGATTAATTAAACATTTAAGAAAATAAAAGAAACACCAGATAGGCTGCATTTCCAAATAAGAGCACACCAAAACTAATTAAAAATTAAGGTATTTAATTTGCCTATCTTTTTTTTTCATCGCATTGGTAACACTCTATAATGTGTAATATATAGGCAGCGACTGATTAAGAGTTCTAACCGCCCTAGGCTAATTATGAGGACGCGCCTCCGCCAGGTGTGTTACGGTCAGCCTAAAAAGTAGTATATTAGTTTTGACTTTTTTTACTAGTGTACAAATTTTAACATGATTCATACTATCTATAAAAGTTTTCAGATCGATCTGCAAGCGAAACTAACGTTGTACTTTAATCTGCACGACATTCAACCTTAGGGTGGCAAACCATTTTTCAGCTGACCGTACATAAAGGCAAAGCACCTCACCATTATACGACCAAAATCATGACAAGTGACTGAAGGCTAACAAGTAGAAAACCAAATCCATGTCAGGTTTGGTCGCATGACATGTATTGGCTTAGTTTCTATAGACAAGTTAGTTGTTGCGGCCATTTACCATAAGCGTGGTCATCTAGTGAAGTTTCTTTGACTCTAAGGATTTTTTTAAATATTTGCACTTCTGTTATTAAAAAAAAAAAAAACAAGAGGCATTATACAAGTAAAAATGAATAATGATTTATTTGAAAATTATAGTAATTAAGTAATTATTATTAGCTTTTACAAAAGTTTTTTTGTGCTTTAGCGTTTGCAAATATTTTTACAATTTTTTCAAATTTAATACTTTGTAAAAAATTACTATCTATGTACATTACCGAGAGCGCTGCAAGTTTTTGCTGGCGAAATGTGTGGAGCGCAAGTAATTTTTTACTCTCTTAAGAGCTGAAAAATATCTTTCGCCGCTGCAGTTGGTAACACCTATTGTCAAAAAAATATCTCCACATTCGGAAACATGCATAAAATATTAAAACTTTTTATTAACTGCAACAAACCCTTTGGGGTCCTGGCAGAAATAGAATGCTCGGCCTCGGTGTCAGATTTTAAAAACTCCGCCAAATGGACGCATTCTTCTGCAAAGGTTTCTTGTAAATCAGTGGCATATAGTTGTTTTAACTCCTTTGCTTTGCTTCTAAAAAATTCACTGTCGTTTAGTTCATGCATTTTCCATAAGAATCCAAATTTTGTGTTTACTGTATTATTAATTATTTGTCGGTTTTTAAAGTGCACTTTAAGACAATCAATAGATGCATCATAATTATCAACGATAAAAGATCGTCTCCCTTCTAACTCAATGTGCCCCGTTTTAACTTCATCAAAATTAAATTTTGGTGTCTTTCTTCTTCTTACATCTTTTTTGTATGTGGTCACTTCGCATCTCTTGATTGCCTCTGATTTAAAATTTTCGAACTCTTGTTCGTCACGCAACGTATCAAGATAAGCCTGTAATGTCTCATAAAGAGTAACAACGTTACAATTTCTTAAAGCAGAAGCCGTAAAAATATCTATGAAAAGCGACAGATCCCCGACAGCTCGCCGGTGGATGATAGTAGAAGGCTTTCCTGTAAGCATGCAATCATTAATATGATGAATGGTCTTTCCCTGAAGGAAATCAAGAATGCTAAGAGTTGTGGGAGAGGCCATTCCCTAGACATGAGAACAATACTCTAAAGATGGTCTAATTATACATTAAAAGGTACACATAGGTAACTAGTTTTTAATAGAACAAATGTTAAAATTTATCCCTTATTATATACTCCTAAAAGGGTTTAAAAAATCCCCATTTTTGAAAAAACAAACTCTAATACGGTTCTGACATTGTTCTAGCGTATAATTAGCAAATTTGTGAAACTCAGTGAATTCCAAAGCACTCTATCAAGCTTGACATTTGAAAGTTTAATATATTTTCAATACAAATACCAATAAAATAGTCCAATCTATATGATTTATAATAATATGGTCCTTTGGGCGTGTAATGGATTCATGACGAAAGGCTAAGGATATAATCAGGAAAAGTTAGTCCCTAGTACTTGTTAGGTCATCAGTCTATTGCACGTATCAAAGCCATTGACCATGAAGGCTAACAGATATTTTATGTTATGTTATTATTTAAATATTAGTTTATATAACAAGACTGATATATTATTGTAAACTGTGTATAGTAAATGATGTTTGTTTAATGTTTAAATATGTATATAATAACTTGATTTATACACATTAAGATTAGATACGATTAGATATAATTAGATATATTTAGATGCAGTAAGATAAGTTTTATACCATTTTTTATATATTTATATTAAAGTATGTTTTATACAAAGTCTCTTGTTTGACTCTTGACGTGTACCAGATACTACGAACCAAGTACAAAGCAGAAGTACACCACATGGCGACCCTGCCATGAGAAGTACACCACATGGCGATCCTACCAGTTACATGTTGAGAAGTTAAAAAAGTGCATGCCGTCCAGTGATATGGTAAATAGACGCTAATATGGGCAAATCATCTTCCAAACATGCGGAAATTACTGACTCTGGAGTAGTCAATTCAAATTTCATCGTGGAACAAGAAAGCATCCAAGTGCCTACCGATGTAAGAGTACTACGAATCTATCCAGAAGTATGTATTTCAAAACTCCAGCAGCAGAACCCAGCGTAGTTTGAGAAGTCCCAGAACCAGAACACTGAACAGCGTTGGACATAACCCCACAGCAAGGATCAACCCTCAACCCAGAACACAGATAGCAGTATAGTATGTAAGTTTATTAGGAAAAAATTTTTATTATTATTATTTGTATATTTTTTTATTATGAACATTGTGTTAAAGTCTGCTCGACGCTCAAGTGCTCTCAAAACATTTTATTAGTCTGAAAATTATTATTTTTTTAATTTTATTACGATATTATGGTATTTAATTCGCTAAAAAGCATGAGTCCTCGTATACTCAGTTAAATTGTGCGACATTATAAAGAAAGAGCCAAAAGAACGCCGACTAGATTTAATTAGAGTAAATAATTTAATTCTAGAAGTAGGGAAGTTAGAAAATAAGTTTCATAATATACAAAAAGAGGTCCAAGCATCTGCTATTGACGACCCAAACGTTAAAAAATCATATTCAGATTATAATAAAGCTATTGAATCTCACCTTTTAAATCGCGTTCTCTCCTGAACGAAAGACTAAAAGATTTAGTTAAGGAAAATAACCCAACTGAACAATTAAAAAATAATAGTAATACCGAGAAAATAAATATGGCGGAAAAATTTGATTTAAGAACAGCGGTATCTTTGTTACCATCTATGGATAACACGGAAAATAGCACTAAACAGTTAATTGACGCAATTAAGTTATATAGCAGTCTTATCAACAATAATGGGCAAACCTTAGTGATTAATTACGTTTTAAAAAAATGTTTTACCATATGGGAACTAATAATCTAAATAAAAACAACAGGTATACACAATGTAATCGAGGTCGCAAGGTCGAAACAAACCGGCGACCCGGGTTTGTTGTGCTTACAGTAGCGATAGTTCAAGTTCAAACGCGAAGCAGTTTTTCTTGCCTCACGAAAATAACAAGGTATCATGTTACAATATAAACGCATTAAATTACATAGGTGTTAATTATAATGGAAGAATATTATTGTTTTTAATTGACTCAGGTGCGAGCATTTCTTGTATTTTTGAGAACTCTTTAATTAATAATGAAATAGTAAACACTAGAGAAAAACTAAAAATACAAGGAATAGCCGGATCCACATTGTCTATCGGTACCACAGAAATTAATTTTTCAATTAGGAATGAAAAATTTTCCAATAAGTTTGTTGTTGTAAAAATTTCGATTCTCATATACAGGAGTATTAGGTGTAGATTTTCTTTCTAAATATTCAGCAATAATTAATTACGAAACATTTTCAATTTCTTTAAAAATAAGAATGGGATACAAAATGTAGTGCCACTACAATCTAAATATGATTATTATACTATTATTCCCCGAGATGCGAAGTAATTAAATATTGTTACACGGATGAAAGAGATGAGTGCGTTGTGATGAATGATTTAATATGTGAAGGAGTAATTGTAGCAAGTACCTTAGTAAAACCAGAAAATAACGAAATTCCGGTACGAATAATGAATGTAAACGAACGAGAAATTAGGGTAAAAATTTTCAGCCAAAGCTAAATAAACTAACAGATTACGATGTGTGCAAGTTTGAAAAAAGTGAGATATCGGTCCAAAGGGTAGAAAAAGTGCTTAATCTGATACAGACACCTTCAGCAAATATCGAGGAAAGTGACTCAATCCATAGCATTTGTGTTAAGTATGCAGACATTTTTCACTTAGATGAAGATCCTTTAACAGTAACCAATGCCTATCAGCAAAAAATAAGGCTAAAGAAGATGCACAACCTGTATATATCAAGCCATACAGACTACCACATGCACAAAAAGAGGAGATACATAAACAAATCGGCGAAATGTTACGAAAAGGCATCATTGAGGAAACAAGGTCGGAATGGTCTTCACCCTTGCTAATTGTGCCGAAAAAGCAGATAGTAATGGTGTTAAGTCACATAGGGTAGTGATTGACTACAGGATGCTCAATAAAAAGTTAAGGGATGACGAAAAGTTTCCATTGCCAAACAATACTGAGATTTTGGACTCCTTGTCCGAGCAATATATTTTTCTCATTTAGACTTAGCGCAAGGATACTACCAGGTAGAGTTACATCCTAAAAGCCGACCGTGCACAGAATTTATGACAGAGAGAGGACAATTCCAGATGAAAAGATTTCCTATGGGTCTAAAAATTAGCCCAAGTGCATTCTCAGGCTCATGACAGTGACAATGGCTGGATTAAACTATGAATCATGCTTTGTCTACTT
The DNA here is from genome assembly GCA_019359885.1 of Listronotus oregonensis. Lineage (NCBI taxonomy): Eukaryota > Metazoa > Arthropoda > Insecta > Coleoptera > Curculionidae > Listronotus > Listronotus oregonensis. The sequence goes on along the minus strand of JAHBCN010001837.1, from coordinate 86,332 downwards.
AGACGATCTAATTGTCTTTGGTAACTCTTTACAAAATCATAACAGGAATTTGCTAAAATTTTTTCAGAGACTCAGGAAAGCAAACTTAAAGCTTAATCCGAGAAAATGCGAATTCTTAAAGAAGGAAATTCTCTATCTAGGACATATCATATCGGCAGATGGTGTTTCACCAGACCCAGAAAAAATTCGAGCTATGGTCGATTATCCAGCTCCAAAAACTACGGAGGAGGTAAAGCGATTTGTCGCATTTGCTAATTACTATAGGAAGTTCATTAGGAATTTTGCAGAAATAGCCCAACCGTTAAATAGTCTGAGTCGTAAAGGCAAAACTTTTCAGTGGACAGACGAGTGTAAACATGCATTCGAAACACTAAGGCAGGCGTTGGCAAAGCCTCCCTTGTTACAATATCCAGATTTTTCAGAAGAAAACGAGTTTGTGCTCAGAACAGATGCTAGCGGATACGCATTAGGTGCGGTTTTGTCAAATTCAAATGACAAACCGGTCGCCTTTGCTTCCAGAACATTAAATAAGGCAGAAAGGAATTATGAGACGATAGAAAAAGAATTGCTCGGGATAACATGGGCAGTAAAGCATTTCAGGCCATATCTCTATGCCAGAAAGTTTAAAATTTTAACCGACCATCGTCCGTTAATTTATTTATTTAATTTGACAAATCCGTCAAGCAGGTTAACGAAATTTAGGTTAATATTAGAAGAGTACGATTTTACGGTACATTATGTCAAAGGTTCAGAAAATGTGACAGCAGACGCACTATCGCGTATAGTCATAGAATCTAAAGACTTAAAAGGAATGAATGAAAAAATATGTGAGAGTGTGAATGTGTTAACTAGAGCTCAAGTTAGAGATAGAGCGGGTTTTGTGTCAAAACCAGAACTAGCCACAACCGTGGAGACAAAAGACGTACAGACAGGAGGCGATAGGCTTGATCACCCTGTTGTAGCCGAGGTTTTAAAACGTCCCAATGACACGATTGAATTAAAAGTAGTGTCTAAAACAGTGTTTGCAAAACTTAAAAAATTGCAATTTTACCAGTACTGTGATAATTTTATTTACAATGTGAATTCACAAACTATGTATTTTTACCAGAACAGTCGATCAGCGTATGACTTAGGTACATCGTTGAGACATCTGGACAAATGGTGCATAGAAAATAATATTCCGGAAATATATATATTAAAAAATGCACAAAGTGCAGAATTTTTAAATTTACTAAGTAAATGTAAATCGCATATATTTTAAATAGAGGATAAGGAAGCTAAAACAGTAGCAAAGGCATTCGTAGAAAATTTTATACTACGATATGGGATACCTTGTGAAATCCTAACGGACCAAGGTTTGGAAGTTATGTCTAGCACGTTTAAGGAAGCTTGTAAACTATTAGGGATCCAACAGTTAAATTCTACAGCATACCATCATGAAACGCTTGGAGGTCTGGAAAACTCACATAAACATCTGGGTGCGTATTTGCGTATGCAATTGTCGAAATATAAAGAAAGTAATTGGAGCGATTGGGTATCGTATTGGTGTTTTTCATATAACAACACGGTAAACACCTCAACACGCTATACACCATACGAGCTTGTATTTGGTAAAATAAGCAAAATCCCGTCAAACCTTACTAATCAAATCGATCCTATTTATAATTTTGAGGATTACCCATTTGAGTTGAAATTTAGATTGCAGACTGCGTGCAATGATGCAAGAAATAACTTAATTGAAGACGCAATAGCTACAATTATAAAATCGGAGACATGGTCCTAATAGAAAACAAAAATGTAGAAAATAAATTAGCACCTTTGTTTAAAGGTCCATTTAAAATTTTAGATATTAAGAATACCAATGTAGTTTTAAATGTAAATAATAAGCCTAAGGAAGTACATAAAAATATTATTAAACCTTATTTTTAAGTCTTAAATTGTACATAGTATATAAGATAGCAGAATGAAATGAAAAAAAAGTTCAGAAAACATTTTTTTTCAACTTTTGCGGGGAAGGTGTAATGGATTCATGACGAAAGGCTAAGGATATAATCAGGAAAAGTTAGTCCCTAGTACTTGTTAGGTCATCAGTCTATTGCACGTATCAAAGCCATTGACCGTGAAGGCTAACAGATATTTTATGTTATGTTATTATTTAAATATTAGTTTATATAACAAGACTGATATATTATTGTAAACTGTGTATAGTAAATGATGTTTGTTTAATGTTTAAATATGTATATAATAACTTGATTTATACACATTAAGATTAGATACGATTAGATATAATTAGATATATTTAGATGCAGTAAGATAAGTTTTATACCATTTTTTATATATTTATATTAAAGTATGTTTTATACAAAGTCTCTTGTTTGACTTCTTGACGTGTACCAGATACTACGAACCAAGTACAAAGCAGAAGTACACCACATGGCGACCCTGCCATGAGAAGTACACCACAGGCGTCTAAAAAACGATAAATCGCCTTTTATTCTACTTTCACAATAATTATCCACTCATCAAATATTATTACCAGACATATTCAACTAATTTTTAGAGGCACGATATACCAAAGCACACGGTTACAGCAAAACGATTTCTGGCACACTGCGTATCAGTCGGCTTCACACCATAAACTGGTAGGAATATATTGGATAGGCGGGGATAAGAGGGGTACGTTTTGAGAGCCGCCACGAGCGACAAAACTCATATATAATATATATTCTTTAAACTATGACGTAAGGTAGACAAAAGCCCCCCTCAAGAAATAATGTTTGGGTTTATAGTAATTTTTTATCCGAACCAAACTTCATTATAAAATGATAATAATAATAATAATAATAAAGGTAACATTACGGTAATATAATAGTTCTCAAATGAAAACACAATTATTTTTTCGGCTTACAAGAATTCTTTGGCTTTAGTAAAAGATAGGTCGTACCATCAGTGGATAGTACTTTATTTCCCAACAAATCACGTCGCCTTATAAATTTTAACTTACCGTTGGAAGCTTGTTTTTTATAAGGATTTAATTAAGATAAACAAAATATCCTTATCAAAAAGTTTGCAACAATTAAGTGGTGTAAACCAAGTTATTCTTAGGTAAAATGTTAGATTTTTATTAAGAAAATTATTATTTGGGAAAATCTTAGGTCGCATTTATGCTCTGTGTCATTTTTGGAAGGCCAATGTAGTTCAAATTTATGAAACATTATAAGATTTGTAAAAATAATAACAAAAATATACCAATTACTAAATTTAAAATGTTTACCAAATAGTACTGTACAACGGTAATTTACAACAAATTGCTTTACATTAGGCGCCCATAGACGAAGCAACCTAGTCGGCCGACGGTGTCCACCGACGAGATCTGCCATACTAGATCCGGCGACCTTGCCTGTGAACGATCTGATTTGTCATGTCCACAGACGAACATACTTAGTCCGCAATTTGTCAAACGATCGGTTCCTGAACCTACGCTGTCTTTTAATTAGTTGGCAGATATTTTATATTTTGACATACTGGGTAGTATGACTTAGTATTTTAAGCTGGTCTAAAATACTTCTTTAGTCGGTGAACTGTGCAAGGTATAAAATGAAGAAAAAATTGCTCTAATGGGTTAATGCATTTTAAAAATCAGTCAAAAGGATGATAGAAAGAAGAAAAGGAAAAAATTGGTTAAGTCATGACTTTCAGAACGAGGAAAATATGGTGCTATGCCTTTAGTATGTGAATTGAGACAAAATGGAAGATTTTTTAAATTCATATGCTTCCCTTTTTAAATTATTATTTATATAATCTGGATCTTTAATTTTTCACAAACATGCTCGTTCCTCCAACTCTATAAACTGTTAATATTTCTTTTGTCCACTCCATTACACCGCAAAATTTTATTCCAGATAAGACGACGATCTTAACGACTAGGTCCTTACGTCAGTTGTAAGTACAAATTTGACGTGTGGCGACCTGTTTCTTTACCGACGAAATATTTCACCCACCGGGTCTGTAGTTCGGCACTAACCTGCATTCCAAATATGCAAAATTAGACAGACATTATCTGCCGCATACCAAGTCGCGCAAAATATCGCTTTGTGTGTGGGTACCTATTAATATTAAAGATTTAAATATTTTTTCCGATTGACTTTGTACTGTCTTTTTCTTTTTAAATGTATTTTTTTAAACTTGTTTGTTATCAGATAATGTCAGTTTTTAGTTTGTAACAGAATATGTCAAAGGTCGTAAAAATATTTCTAACGTATTTGTATGTAAGGATTGCTTGTAAATTCATAACCAACTTAAAGTTCTCACTGTATACTTACCAATTAGATTCATCAAATGTTTGATCCGTGCTTTCGAATATGGAGGATCGCATCTCCATAAATCGTCTAAGGTGTTATGGCAACGCTCCAATAAGTCTTCTAACTCTCTTGTCGGCAGCGATTCTACAATGCTATAATACACTTTAAAAATAACTTGTTCAACAATATAAAAGTCATTTTTAAAATTACCGTAACATATTTATTTATCCGCAAATTAATTGCATTTTAAAAATGATGGATAATGGAATGGACCAAGGTGCAAGTATTTCATTTTTAAATAACGTGAATTGGTACAAAAAGGTAACCGCCAATTTAAATAACACCTTTGTCAAAATTCAAATTGTGTCTATAATTGCATCTTTTAGTTGTAAACATCTTGATCATCAGTTATCACTTGAAAACGGTTGGAGAGACATCACTAACGTTGTGTAACAAAGGACAAGTAAAGACAATGGAAATCCAAGATCTAGGTCATTTTATCGTTTTTTAAAACTAGTGTTTTAAGAAAAATTAGATCATCACTTAAGGAACACATATTTTACTACCCTATTGTTTTGTTCCACGTAAACTACAAAATTTGAAACGAAATAAGTTTTAAGGGAAAGTAACTTTGTCATGCATGATAGTTTTAAGCTTCTCTATAAAATCAAAATATACTGAATAATTATTTATTTAGCACCAGCTTTTTTAATCAATTTACCATCTCTCAAAACCATGTATAAAACATAGGTTTTAGGTAGAGTTTTCGCAATTACTTTTAAAAAGTATTTTACAGTAACCAATTACTCTCCTAAGTACCAATTACTAGCATGTTTGTTAAAAGTAATTTAATTATCAATTAAAACTAAAAGTAAATGAACATTTTAGCAATTACTTTATTTAAATTACCACATGTATTAAACACGATACACTAAACAAATAAAATATGTATACTAATATGCATCATTCGCGCACGTCACACTGCTTTCTCGGCAAGTTCAACATTAAGTGACTCAAAAATAAAAATTTCTTTTTATCCTTCCCCAAACATCAACAGATTTTTTTACAAAAAAAATGTATAATAACGGTGGCGGTAAGCATCAATCGAAAATACTAAATCGGCGCGGAGGCGGCGTTCGCCGGATTCAAAGCGGCCCGCCATGTTTCAAGAGGCTCTTCACGCTGGCCAAAATTACGACAATTTTTCCATAAAGAATTGACGATAGTGCCCTTTACTATACAGGCTGTCCGAAAATACAGTTCGAATAATTCTAGGGGTGATTCAACATATTAAATTATAAAGAAAAGTTCATATCAACATAGGTCCGCAAATGCGTCATAAGTTTGCTATGGCGATTCAAACATGGCACCGGGATATAGGTTTTATTTTATATCTCTGAAACCGTTTTAGATGGTCATCTGAGTTTTGGCATATCAATTGCTTTTAATAGTAGGTACTTTTCAGTGTTTTGACTTAATTATTATTTTAATCAGGAGCGTACCAACCGGGGAGGCCTCAATTTAATTTGTTGATATTTTTATTAAACGTCATATTATTGCAGTTTTCTTTAAAAATTATGATTCCGCAGTATAAATAACATAAAACAGGTATTCCTGTAAAAAACTTGTCAGGCTAGCCGTTTTCGAGAAAACACTCTTCAAAGAAAATATTGCATACATGGTCGGTCGTTACATCAAAGTAGTATCTAGTTACGGTAAACGAATTTAACATAAGGTTTTAAAATAAAGTTTATTCGATTATAACTGTGTTAATAACAGAGTAATTTAAAAAAAATAGATTGTTCTTGCCTTTCAAAAAATGCCCGAATACTCTTTTGCTTGGGCGACCATACATGCACTATTTTCTTTGAAGAGGGTTTTTTCATAAATGGCTAGCCTGACAAGTTTTCAACAAGAATACCTATATTATGTTATTTATAGCGCGGAACTAGATGCTGCAAAAATATGACATCTAATAAAAAAGGAAATTAAATTTTTCGTAGTAATTCAATTATTTATTGGGTAATTGAATTATTTTTAAGTAATTTAATAACTTTATAAGTAATCGAATTACTTTCTAAGTAGTGAAGTACTTGGGATTCGTAAAAATCAATTACCAATTATGATTACTTTATCATATTAATTAATAATTCAAATACAATTACCTTTTCCGAAAATTAATTAAATTAAAGTAATTCAATTACTGAGAAGTAATTAAATGCGATTTTTCAATTATTTAAATTTAATTACCGACAGCTCTGGTTGTAGGAAATGTTGGTGCTAAGTCTTAGGAGGTTTAAACCCTTTCTTCATTAAGTACGGAAACATGTATTTAGTGCATTTTGCGATACCTTCGACAATCCAAGCTTTCTGGAGGCTACTTTAGCTATGGATGCGATGTTTTCATGTCAGTTTTCTCAAAAGTAACACCCACGAAATTAAATGATTATTTGTTCTGTAAAACTTTGACGCTCGTAGCTATGGAATAAGAATTGGCAAACTTTTTTCGCGACAATGAACATGATTGTGTTTGGTATAGAAAACTATGCAAAATTCTTAGGGCCCCAATTCAATATTAATTATCCCTTAAAAAAATATATCAGCATTACCATGCGCTTGTTTTTCAAATTAGAAACAGGCTTGAGAAAACAAATATATTAGAGTAAAGGGTTCTATTGTCATCAAAACTTTTAATGGGATTAATCGTGGTATAAAGAAGACCGGTAATGTAAGGAAAAAACATACTGAGTGCCAGTACTCAGCCTTTTGGTACCCCAGTATTGATTTAGTGAAGGCTAGACAACAATCTATCATAACAGATATAGGTTGTATGAAAAGGAAAATCAAAATTCAAGCACAAAGTTTAGGTAAAAGACCACAGAAAGGAAAACTGGTAAGGAGCGGATCTTGCTAGACCTGATTTAAAGTATTAGATACAACAACCTGGGATTGGCCAAGGAGTACAAGGAACTTGTTCTAATTATGTGATACAAATGAAAGAAGATCTGCTGTGGATCATTTGTGACGGGATCCATCATGGATACGTTAATGTTTTTCCATAAATTTTTAAAATTTGAAAACTAATGAATTTTTCTATTACTTTGCAAACAACTGACAAAAAAGAGATAGATCTAGAAATATAAATAGAAGTATATCATTTTTGGCTCCTTTCTTTGGAATGTATTAAACTCGAGTGGTTTACCGGCTACTTAGAAAAACGATCTTGTTCTAAACAATTAAATTGTGTACACTGATATATTAATATACATTTTAAAAGTTATAAAATAAAAAAACCTTCAAACAAGTCGTTTACCTTAAATCCTTAGCAATCGGTTTAAGCAATTCGACGAAAGCGCCTGTTGTCTTTTTTGTAGCTTTAGTAGAAATTAAAATTTCCCAGTATTTAAGTTCTTCTTCCACTGAATTCGTAACTAAAAAACGATTTTATTCAATTTGTAAAATATAAAAATTTTTAAAAAGCGAAAAGTTTTACGAATATTACTACCTTTTAAACCAACTACAACAGTAACAATCAAAAAAACTTAACTAAAAAGTGCCAATTTTATTACAATGTCCTATTTATTTTTATTTATTTTTGGAAATTATCACGATAACTACATAAAGACGAGTACTGGGACTTCCATAAAAGCTTCTACACCTTCCGTACATGTAAATTAATAATTCAGCTAAAGTATATTACAAGTACAATATGCAACTAAAATCTGCTGGAAATGATACCTGTCTGGCGTTTAGGAATTTTACTTAATTCGTCACGATCAGGTAATTTAAAAACTTATCTGATTATGCGTAGATTGTGCTAAAGTCTTAGGCAGTTTTATTATTGAAAATAATTGGTGCAAAAAGAAAAGAAACTTTAATAGCTCGTATTTTAAAAAATGAATATTTAAATTTGTAAGCTATTTGCTTATAAATCCTATTTGATTAAATCATATAATTTCCACGTTAAAACCTACAACTAGTATATGATTCTTTTACTTTTTATGCCTCGTCTGGGCATATATGTATTTATATATGCAATTAAAATTTCTGTTAAAAATATAAAGACATTATTTGGTAATATCAAAAAATTGTCCGTTTTTACATGATTACTGTAGCATTTTCACAGCAAATTCACAAAAAACTAATACGAAAAAATAAGAGAAAAAATAAAATAAGCCCAATGGGACATATTTAGCGCACTTATACAAAATTACATAGGTAAAGGGATTTTTAATTGTGGACCCAGAACTTCTCTAATCTGTAACTTGTATGTGAGTATCTCAAAAGCTATTTAATTCATAAAAAATATATATAATTTAACAACCTACCTATATTTCAACATTATAGGCCATTATGAGTCTAAATCATATTATTTTTACAACAATTATCATATATCCCGCAGGGTGTCTTGTCATGCTACTTTGGGAATTAACGCTCCCACGAACCGGAGTTACCTGTGTAACCAGAGTTTAATGGTAACATTAAGTAGGTGGCAGAGGAGTTTTTTCTCGCCGTCTCACCCCACTTTGAAACCTGATCGGACGTTTCGATTTCTGGATAGGTGGGGCGGTTTACTTTTTTCTTCTTCTTTCTTTTTCTCTATCATCAAATTTTAAAATAATAATCTTCTAATCACTTTACAGTGATCAAGTAAACCCGCCAAAAACTATACAGAGTATTCGGGAAAAACCCTATTTTATACAGCATAGTAGGACTTAAGATGTGCTTTTTTAGAATTTTTAACAATTTATTTTTATTAAAAATAATAATAACATATTGTTTAAAACTCCCGAAAGTAAAGTATTACGCAGGTAAAATACCCCTCCAGTCGGAGCTCCGGGTGAGGGGTGCATTTAGAGGGCCACATTAAAATGTCTGATATCATTTACAAATATATGTGGGCTTAACTCCGAGGTAAACTCTGTTCAGCATTATCTTCAATCTTTCAAACCCCACATACTATTTTTACCGAAACTCAAATAAACTTCCAAAACATCAACCAACCACCTCCTTTTCCCAGGTTAAGAACTAATTTAATTTTTTCGACCCCAGGGCGGCGTATATGCTTACGTTCACAACTATATGGCTTGTGCTAGAGTTTCCAACCTTAAATTAAGTAGGCCTGATATTCTCTGGCTTAAACTAACCTTTAGATCTCCTACCAAATTCATGTGCTGTATATACCGGTCCCCATCTGACAATTCCCACACCGAGTTGTTTAACTTTGTTTCAATAAATATTGATACTATTTTTTCCCAGTTTCCATTGGCCGAAGTAATCGTCCCCGGGGATTTTAATGTTTATAATAAGGACTGGTTAGGCTTTATAAAAACCGGCACACAAGGTAAAGCAGCCGATACCTTCAAAATCAGTAACTCGTTCACCAATCTAATTATGGAACCTACCCACTTCCCTAAGGTTCCCACACATAATTCTAACTCCTCCATCTTTTTCTTACTTCTAACCCTAAACTCTACCAAGCGTCAGTAACTGCTCCCCTTGGTCGCTCAGATTATACATACATTCTGATGCAACTAAATGTATGCCGCCACGCACTGTCTAGGTCTGAGATATTTCTTTGCCACCTACCCTTGGGATCCTACCTGCTTTTCCACACACGATCTCTCCGAAATTTGTACACAACATACCGACATAATTCAAGTGGGAATTGACACCTATATTCCTTCTACCAAAAAGAACTCCAAACCTTCAAATAACAAACCGTGGTTTTCTAAATCCTGTGACAAAGCCAGAATATTAAAAATCCAAACCCACAAAAATTTTCTTCTAAACCCTGATTCCGAAAACCGACAGCCTAGCATCCAAGCAGGAAATCTGTATAATTAAACTATCTCAAAAGCCAAAGACCTTTTTAACAATCGGGTAAAAGATAAAAGTTGTCTCTTGCTCGAATGGCAGTAAAACATTACTCAAAACTTTTGCACAAACTCTTTTTCAACCCTAAACTTTGAAAATTAAATTGTTTCTACCTCTAAGGGAAAAGCCAAATTATTTTCCCAAAAATGTTCTGCCATTCTACCCTTGATCCTCCCGTTAAATTTCTTCTTCCATCAGTTGCCCCCGTTCCTTATAAAATGTCCAATATTATTTTTAAAGTCAAACAGATCAAGCGTATCCTTTCTTCTCTTAATACCAAAAAATCGTCTGGGCTAAATGGCATACCAACAATCGTCTTAAAAAAATGTGCTCCTGAGCTTGCACTCATATTAACTCGCCCCTTTCGAATCTTTTACGATTCGGGCATTTTTCCGGAGAGCTGGAAAAGATGCAAAACTCTCCCTTCTAACTCTAGACCTATATCTCTTTTTTTACTTTTTTTTTGTAAGGTAATGTATTAAACCTTAAGTGGCACAAATACATTAAATCCATAGCCCTAGCAGCTTCAAAAAAGCTTGGATTTCTTTTTCGAATCAGAAAGTATTTCTCTGTATGTATATCAGATCAGACCGTCTCTAGAATATTGTCCTCGTGTCTGGGGAATAGCGTCTACAACACTTAGCATTCTTGACTTTATTCAAAGAAGAGCTGTTTATCTTATTAATGATCCCATACTTATGGAACAGCACCCATCTTTTGCCCACCGACGAGCTGTAGAGGATTTGTCGCTTTTAATTTTTAATTCCTCCTTTGGCAGTTTCCAACAGAGCAACGCGTAGCGCCACTTTTATGCAGCCTTTTACAGTCCAACTTAATAAGCCCCGAACTTCCCATTTTGTTGGTTCCTTCATCACTAGAGTGTTCCGACTATGAAGATGCTAATAACAGTTTCTGCTGGTTTACTGCCAAAACAGAAACTATTTTTTTACAAAAAAACTAACCGAAATCGAACCTTTGGTAAGACACTAGTTATCAAGCAGCTTATATTTGATGCAAATATATTTATATATTTGCATGAAATATAAACCTAAAAATATTGTTCCGTAACACCTCGTATAAAAACACAAATCGTTTTTCGCCTCTTAAATAACAATTATGTTAACAATGAAACGTAACTATAGTAATTGTTTAGTTCTCACTTTCTTCAAATGCACAATGCGACATTTAATTTTCAACTGAACTTTACGAAGCTTTCTGTCGTCTTTTATAGAAAGATGGAAAAGAATGGAAAACTTTGGATTTACCTGAAAATATTTTTTAATAAAGAAAAGTGCAAAATAGATTAATCTATAACCTATTCAATTTTAAATAGAAGAAATACACCTAAACGCAACGTGTAATTCATTGATTTAAAATGTAGGTAACCATGGCTTTTTGAACCAATGCAATATATTTTTTTTCAGATGCTTTTTTTTAATGAAAATAAACAGATTTTAGAGCTTTCCGCTCCTTTTTAATAGTCGTCGAAAGAGGGTAAATCTAAGGTAAATTATTATAAAACTAATTTAAATAATCGTAACTTTCTACAATTCTGTAAAGTAAACCCATTTTTTTAAAGCCCGTAACATATCTATGTTATTTATTAAATTTCTAAAAGCAAAATAGCAGGTTTGATAAATTAATAATTTACTAAAATATGTAATTACTTACCTGCCAATATCGACTGTTCAACATTTTCTTGCTCAATTGACAGATTTGTATTTTCAGTTAATATTAGAGATCTTAGGGTTGATTGCAAAGTAGTTACTTTATTTTTAATGGTTTTATCATAATCCTAAAAAAGTTGCAACTAAAGTTACATCACAATTAAAGCATAATATCTTTTGGACATATTCATATCATTATGATAGAGTACATATAGTATTTTAGATAAGACAGTTTAAATAATATTGTTGCTAGGTTTGCACAATTTTTTTAAAATACTATACATACTGATGACTCGTTGGTAGACCCAGAACAAGGTGGAAGGATGCTGTCGTAGTAGATTTATCTAAGATGGGGGTCCAGCAGTGACAAGTGGAAGCATAAGATCGTAGGAGATGGAGAGCAATAGTGGATGCGGCTAAGACTCCCCTAGAGTTGTACGGCCAGGAAAGAAGAAAATAAAAAGACACGTATCAATTTTAAATCAAAGAACCACGCTTAACTTAGTCACTGCATTAAACCATGTATCTATTTTTTTAAGATTAAACACCGGGTTTTTACAGCAACGTTGCCAAATGTGATGACATAGTCACTTATGGTCAAGCGACTTAAATGTCTAAAAGGCTTTTTAACAATCCCTCACTTTAGCAAATCTCTACCAACATGTTACTAAATTATAAGTAAATACTCATCTGGTAAGGAGAGAAGCTATTTGAAATTAGCTTATATTAAAAAAAAGAAAATAATCTTTTTCGGATTTTATATTTAGCACAGAATGTTTATAGATAGTCTTGCTGAGCCATTATATGGACAGACATCCATAAAACCTGTTAAAAAAAGGACCTTATTTACCCCTGTAAAATGGTCACATTGGTTCATTATTATCAAAAAAAGTGAAAAAATAAACCAAAAAAAACTAATAAAAAGGAAAAAAATATTTACTATTGTTAAATCACTGGATATTTCCAGACTGCTGCATAAAATAAAATTCCCTTGATGTAAAATATTTACAGACACAAATTAAATATTAGTAAACTTACTTTTCGCAGACTTGGGTTAAATATTTTATTTAAAAAATTATAAAGATCTACAGTTGGCGAGCCAGTTATAGTATTGATTTGTAAATACTTAAAGAAATCATCACTGTCAGCGACTAAATGGTCCTTTTTGCTAAAAATAATAGTTTTTTCATAGTCACAATCCGGAACCTACAAATAAATTTTAAGGTAAATGTAATAAAATAATTATAATAAAATAATTTAATATCTTTATGCTTATTTATCTAATGTTTATACAGTGTCTTTTAAATATGCTACATGTATAAGGACCTTGTTTGCGATCAAAATCAAAGGATCTGAGGGATTGAACGACAAATTTGAACAACCCAAGTGTTTTATTGATTTTCCGAAAACTTTTTTTACTGTTTTGTATCCTACAACATACTTTTTTTGGATTAAATCGTGTACTGAATAAAGCGACATAACACACTTACTTTGAAAAAGCAAATACAATTTTTTAACCAAAAATTAGGTCAATTTAAATAAAAATAACACATGCCCACAAAAAAAAGTTATGTATGCTGGGTGTCAGAATAGGATTTTTTGGCCTACAAAAAAGGGGTGTATGCTGGGTGTCGGACTAGGATTTCCTGGAGTATTTTTTTCCGCTGAACACGAATCTAAAGTCAAAATTGGGGGTCAAACAGCAAAAAATGGAGAAAAGGCGTAATTTCAGATATTAAAGATTTTTTTTAATTTAAAACGTCAATATCTTAAAAACTATAAAAGATACACAAAACTTTATATTACATAAAACCACGTATTTTTACAAAACCTTTATTTTAAGTTATATAACCTTTTTGTCTAAATGCAATATTTTTTGAGTTATAATTAAAAAAAAAACGAATTTTCAGGATTTTTTCAAATGAAATTTTTAATTTTTATTTTTTATTTTTGGGTTCTTTTTGCAAATTTTGAGTAATTTAGGATTTAAATGAATAAAATAAATGATTTATTATTAAAATAAAAACAAAACCAATATTAATAAAAAATACTATTTTGGACTTAATTTATTTGTCTAAATTACATTTTCGATTATATCTCGTTCATTATTAATTTATCTTATTAAAAATGTTTTAATTTGTGGATATATCGATTTGTCGTGTGTAAAATACGATAGGCGAATATTAAACGATGTAATTCTACATGAAAAATTTTGGATGGTTTGCTTTATAAACTTTGATCCAAAATGTTCGTTACGAAAATGCAGGTTTGTTAAAATATATGCAGAAAAAACAAAATTAATTAGTATTTCCCGAACCGCTTGATCCAGTATTTTATTGATATTAAAAATATAGTGACATTTAATAATAAATATTAATTTTAGCTTTGTGGAAATGCACCTTATTTCCACCGGAATCGGCAAAGCCGATCGGGGCCGATTGCCAAAGCCGATCTGCAAAGCCTATCACCCTCTTTACTGTTTCCACCAAATTGACATTATTCAGCCATTCGACATCAAAATGTTCGATGACAACGACGCGATTTTTTCCTCAATCTCGGTCTTATCTGTATTCAACTCCTGAATAATTTCCATGAAGGCGTCTTATCTCTTATTTTTATCTTTGTAAAATGGGTTTTTGGAATCCCACAGTACATTTCGAGAACGATAGGGCTCTATCAAGGCCAAAACTTGTTCGTTACTCCAGTTCATTATTCGAAAATTACCTATTTTCGCAGCGCAGTACATACATCCGTGACTTCCGCCAGAGAACTGGAAAATAATAATTTGACAACGCACCAAAATCTCTGTGCCGATCGGCTTCGCGTTTCCACCACTTCGATTCGGCTCGGCATTGGTGGTTCGCCGTTCGGCAAGCCGATCGCCTTTTTATGACGATCGGCAACACGTTTCCACAAATTCGGCTTTGCGGATCGGCTCTGCCGATCGGCTATAGGTTTGTTCCAGCACGTCGAAAAACCATCACCGAACGATCACGCTCATGCGCAGTGATTAAAGTGCGTTCCAACGGAGACGTGGCGGTTATCGGACGATCCTGTTTGTGTACCAACAAAACTTGGGATCGTTTAGTTACGGTTTCAGAACGGTAATTCTGATACATGGCCTAAATTAAAAACTGTTTGGGTTGACTTGCGCATTGAACATCTTGGCACTGGATTTATGATTTTTAACAGCTGTTTCATGTTTATTGTTTAATATTTCATCTTCATATGTTTACTGTTAAGGTAGGATTATGCAGAAAAGTTAAGTTAATTTAAGTTAACAAAAATTAAGTTATTATAAATTAAAACATTTGTGTTAAAACATGCCAATCAGTTTAAAAATAACAATAAAATTTAGCATACGTAGGGCAAATCACTGTTAATAGGGTTTTCGTGATTTCTATTTTATTGGTGCACTCTCTGGCAGCTGTCCGGTAATTTGTTAACTTCTTAAATAAATATTTGTCTAAAAAATATATACTTTTGTTACATTTTTTTATAACGCATGGGAAAGACGAGTTTCTGTAAGCCTATTTTATGATGTTATTGTGTGGGAGTTTAAATATTTTAAAAATGAAACGTTTATTTCATTTTATGATAAGGTTAAAACATTTAAAAAAGTTAAAAGTTGTTTATCTTTTTAACTTAACTTAATTTTTAATTTATGTGTATAATTAAAACCATTTGATCACATAATGTTTATCTTTTCTTGTGTGACTTTAACTTATTTTAACTTAATTTAATTTTTCTGCATAATCCTAACTTTATTTAGCGAATAGCGTGCAACGTGCTTTAGCATTTTCTATTTCCTCGCTTGTTTAATTATTCAAAAACATTAATTTTTACGCCTTCTAAGCACATCATTAAATTTAATTATCTTTAAAGATGAGTGACGATATTATGAGTGATATTTGCTAACTTTGATCACAAAAATAATAAGTAGAAAAGTAGAGTTATATTTTTAAAACAAAAAATTCAAAAACTTTTGATTTGACAGTCCCAAAAACGATCCGCAAAGCGATCCAACATTTGTACTTTTTGTACCGTCACGAAACTATTTTGAGGCCGCGCATGCGTCTAAGCGCACCAAAAAACAGTTCAAAAACGATTTCGAAACGATACCCGATTTCTTGTTGGAACAAACCTTATGCCGATTTCGGTGGAAACGCGCCTTTAGTGACATGTGTACAAGCACTGACTTTAAGTTTTTAAAAGCAAAAAGGGTACGCTAATTGTTTTTTCCTAAGTAAAAAATGTTTCTAAGCTTTTGTTTCAATTTGAAAGAGTTTTTTTTTCCTGGAATGCGCCATTTTTGAGAAAAAAATAATTTCATCAATAAAAAAATCTCATTTAATGAAAAACTATTTAAAACACAAAATATTAACATAGTATACTAAACACTAAAATTTTATTACAGAAATTATTAAAAATGGATATTAGTTAATATGCATGATTTCGTCCTCCTTATGGAAAATTGTATTATTCGATGAATAATTACACTAATTTTCTCGAAAAATAAAACAATTTTTTTTCCATCCAACCACCAACCGGATAAAAACTATTTTTATCAAACATAGTATATAAACAAATGTATTGCGAATGGAGTGCCTAAAAATTATGGTCAATGGTAAAATGTTTTTTTTTTTTGATACTCCCTGTATAGTGTCAATTTTTTTTTTTTAATTCTACATCACAATACTGATATACCACTAAAACTTGTTTTCTTTCATACATCCAAACAATTTGCTGCCAATTTTACGCTTGATGCTCCTATTAATCTTCCTCTTCCAACAGTTGCCCCTGTTTCTCATAAAATGTCCGATATAATTTTTAAAGTCAAACAGATCAAGCGTATTCTTTCTTCTCTTAATACTAAAAAATCGTCTGGGCTGGATGGCATACCAGCAATCGTCTTAAAAAAATGTGCTCCCGAGCTGGCACCCATCCTAACTCGCCTCTTTCGAATCTCTTACGAAACGGGCATTTTCCCGGAGAGTTGGAAAGCTGCGCGTGTGCAACCTGTCCCCAAAAAAGGATCCAAAACTCTCCCTTCCAACTATAGACCTATATCTCTTCTTTCAGTTGTTTGCAAAGTAATGGAAAAATTCATTAATTCCCAAATCTTAAAGTACCTGGAAAAACATAAGATCTTACATGATAGACAATATGGATTCCGTCACAGTAGATCCACAGCTGATCTTCTTTCCTTTGTCTCACACAACTGGAACAAGTCCCTTGAGTTTCTTGGTGAATCTCAGATCGTTGCTCTTGACAAATCCAAAGCTTTCGATCATGTCTGGCATGATGGGCTTCTTAACAAACTTCCTTCTTACGGTCTTCCACCTAAGCTTTGCTCTTGGCTTTCCAGTTTCCTTTCTAATCGACGTGTATCAGTTAGTGTAGATGGTCATTCCTCCAGTTTCTACCAAATTAATGCCGGGGTGCCCCAGGGCTCAGTGCTGGCACCCACGCTGTTTCTTCTACACATTAACGATCTTCTCTCTTCCACAATCAATCCCATTCATAGTTTTGCTGACGATAGTACCCTCCACTCTAGTATTCAATTTCATAAGCCACCGTGTGATTCTGATTTGGAAAACAAGCGCAGGTCAATGCAGATATCTCTATCACAAGACCTCAAACTTATTTTGGAGTGGGGCGCCAAAAATCTTGTTCAGTTTAATGCCTCAAAAACACAGTCATGTTCGCTGTCGCGAAAAAAGTCTGCAAATGGTCATCCCTTACATATGAGCGGCCAAGTTCTGCAGAACAAAGAGCCGTTTAATCTTGTCGGCGTTACTTTTGAGAATAACCTTAACTGGCACAAACACATTATATCCATAGCCTCGGCAGCTTCAAAAAAGCTTGGATTCCTCTTCCGAGCCAGAAAATATTTCTCTTCTTCCAATCTGTACACTCTGTATGTATCCCAAATCAGACCCTCTTTAGAATATTGTTCTCATGTCTGGGGAATGGCGTCCCCTACAACACTTAGCATTCTGGACTCCATTCAAAGAAGAGCCGTTCGTCTTATTAATGATCCAACGCTCACAGACGGGCTTCCTCTTCTTGCCCACCGTCGAGCTGTAGGGGATCTGTCGCTCTTCTATAGGTATTTTCACGGCTTCTGCTCAGAGGAGTTGGCCAGTATAATTCCTTCTCTGGCAGCTCCCAACAGAGCAACCCGTAGTGCAACTTTTATGCATCCTTTTACAGTTCAGTTAGAGAGGCCCCGAACTTCCCGCTTTCTTCGTTCCTTTATCCCTAGAGTGTCAAGACTGTGGAACCTGCTGCCCGCAGAAGCTTTTCCTTCTCCTCCCAATCTCCAAATATTTAAGTCCCGTGTGAACAAACTCCCTCTCACCACACTTAAGGCACTCACGGTACGTTAGTACTTAGGCATCAGCCTTCGTGGACTGTCCCAAGATAAAAAAAAATACATAAAAATTCTAATAATTTTTTTAGTTTTAAATTCCAAAAATTTCCAAAGAATTTATTTATAAAACTGAAGATTTAGTGGTTTATTGGTACGGTCATGTAAAATAAAAATATATGAATTGACATTACACAAGGAATATCAAAAATGTAAAAAGAAATACCTAAATAATTTATTTATGTATGTATTTATAAATGTCGCAGTGCAAATTGGGCCGGATTTAACTTTTGCCGCCCATACGCTATTATATTTTTGCCGCTCTAGTAAGTCAATATTTTTGGATATTAGAACGAAAAAAAATGCATTAGAAGAATGTAAATTACACTAGTAATTCTTATAAAAATGAAGCAAATTTGTCCGGAATTTTTTTATCTATTTGTTATATATTAAAAAAATATATTAATCTACTATTACACTTTTTTAAAAATTAATCGTAAATTTGCCGCCCATAATATTTGCCGCCCTAGGCTTCAGGCTACTCAGCCTTTGCGTAAATCGACCCCTGAGTGCAAAGGAAAGAGTGGTTTTGCCATTTGCAAATATATTTATATAAGCTTTTTTCGGGTTTCGTCAAGGAAGTTTAAAGGTGTATGGAAGCCCAATGCTATGGCCCATTCGATCAAAAAATTTCCAGCCCAGTATGAAAATAACTGTCAGAGTTGGCCCCGCCGATTCTGCGCAATAACAAAATTCTACGAAATAATTTAATGTGTTCCCTACTTACACACTGATAAATCAGTGTGTAGTTAGGCAACACATTATACTTTTATGAGAGCCGTAGTACCGTTTTTGGTCTTAGGTTGTCTAAGGTTTTTGGTGCAAGGACGCGCGCGGCGCGTATGAAACTATATCCGCGCTGTACCGTCAACCGTCGTCGTCTCATCATTCGTCATTTTCGTTGTGGTTTGTGCCCTTTGCGTCGTATTAGTTTCGATTGTTTTGCTTTGTGTGAGTACCTATATTTTGTGGTTGCAGAAGTTTTTTGGATTGATAAAAACCTTCTTATTTTAGTGATTAGTGTTTATTAAATTGTGAGTATAATTTTGTGTTTGTTGTTTGTAACTTATAATATCGTACAAAATGATTAGAGGTTGTATGATTTTGTCTTGCAAATCCAAGGGTAACACACCCGGCATTTTTTACTTTAGGTAAGTATTTCTTATATTTAAATTAGGTGTTTCTTATGAGACGTAACGTTAGGTAGCCGAAAAAAATAATAATATATCAATTATGAATAATAATAATGAAAATTTCATATGAAATAGCAGTGAGAAAAGTAAGGTAATTTTAACTATCTTTTAGATGATTTCCACAATGTTTGTGTATTTCTGTGGATTATTAAAAATAAATAAGGTTTACATTTAGGTACTTTTATTTCATTTAATAATTTAGTACATTCTTTTAAAGGATCAAAATTATTAATTACTGGACAGACCAGGCAAATTTTATTATATACAGGTCCCTCTAATTAAATGAAAAAAAGTACAATTTTATGTTAAAGTTCATTTTTGTTTTTTCTGTGTTTGTTTAAAAATAAATTAGATTTTTGGTTTCTTAAACTTACATTATCAACTTTTTAAGTTCGACATACTGTAGACACATAATATTTAACGGATACTGTTACAATGGATACCTAGGTACCAAAGGTTACTAAACATTTTAACCACTGTTATTCTGTCTTATGAATGTTTGTTATTAGTGAAAAGTATATGCCTAAAAATCAGTTATAAAAATGTTCACTTTTTAATGTACAACCAGAATCTTGGGATTAGATTAAACTCATTTACACTATCTTGCCCTTTTATTACAAAATTGGTGATAAGTACATGAAACTATTATAGAATTGAAATTTATTTTAAAAAATCGTGTTTTTATTTATTTACAAAGATTTTTGGTAAAAATACAAAACTCACAAAAATATCGACCATTTAAATAGAAGGCTTTTTTCCATATTATATCAGATAATATAAAATCCAATATTACACAATAATAATTATTGTGTAATAATT
Source organism: Listronotus oregonensis (assembly GCA_019359885.1). Classification (NCBI taxonomy): domain Eukaryota; kingdom Metazoa; phylum Arthropoda; class Insecta; order Coleoptera; family Curculionidae; genus Listronotus; species Listronotus oregonensis. The sequence continues at coordinate 66,042 of JAHBCN010001837.1, read as the reverse complement.
AAAATTATTTTAAATATTCTATGGTAGTATCGTTTAATAACCAACAATTTTATGCAAAAAAATAAAAAAAAACAGTGAATGCTTGAATTTGACATTTGATGATGTCAACTTTATAGATAGTAACAAAGAATTATGGAAGTCCGGCACTGACCTACTATTCATTGCGCAAACTCCGCGGGGCCAATCCCCCTATTCCCGTTGCCCTGCACGCCTGAACCATTTTGTTCTACAGTATTAGGCTTCCATACACCTTTAAACTTCCTTGGGTTTCGTTTTACGAACGATTCTTGAACTATCCGAGAACGGCCCGGACCTGTATGTGCGGTAGCTCAATACTTTGAATGGTTCTCTGACAGTTCCAGGATTATCAGACATTTGAAAATCTCGAACGCAATCATAATCCACCGATACGGACGGTTCTAGAACTGTCCCAATGTAGTCCTAGAAAAACGCAAACTTAGAATTAAAAAGTGCGAGAACAGTTTTTTATTAAAACTCGAACAGGCAATTTTGAACTGCGCAAGCGCCGGACGGTTCTAGAACAGCAATTTACCGAACCCGAAAACAGCTATATAATTGTACATTGTACGTCAATTATTACGCTAATCACAATTATGAAAACAATTTTTTTCGGCAACCTTTCGTTTTCGAGATATTCATCATCAAAGTTGAAAATAAAACTAACCTTATTTTGACTATTCCTCCTTTTTTGCACAGAATTTATCATTTCAACACTAAATTGGCACACGATATTTCATAAACACCTTATAAAAATTATTTTTTTTTTAAATTTATTTTCACCTTCTTGGTAAAGTTTTAATGTTAAAGGCCGCGGCCATATGTGCTAATACAATCCCTAGTGTATACATGGTTGCGGCTTAAGCGGCGTTTGAAAGTGGAGGTTTGTAATTAAATGGAAAAAAGGTGTAAAATAAATATAAAAACAAGTTTTTAAAAGGCGTTTAAAAAATAATGTATGCCAAATCAAAAATTCTGTGCAAAAAGGAGGAGGACTAGTGAAAATAAGGTTAGTTTGATTTTCAACTTTGATTATGAATATGTTGAAAACGAAACGTTACCAAAAAAAATTGTTTTTAGATTCATGATCAGCGCCCCAAAAAACTCCCGTATAGCAAATTTGGTCAAAATAGGGGTGGACGCAACTTTCGAGCTAATTACCAATAAAAGAATACATTTTTAAATAACAGGATTTAAAGATATGCAAAAATAGAAATTTGTATTAGTTTTTCAAGGTTGTAGCTATAATTATTTTTGGCATGTGTATGAAAATAAAACTTACGGTTTTCAAAAAGGTTAAAATTGTATTATCTGCCAAATATGCACACAAAACCAAAACATATTTGTTGGATAGAAACTCTTCAAGAATGGGTATTCCATGTATATTTTGCTCCGAAAAGTCATCTTCTAGATATGCCGCTCCTAACTGAAGCCCTATAAAAAATGTTTATAAGACCAAATTAAATAATATAAAATAATATCCTACTTGAAACTTGAATTATTGACTTTTTTATAAGGTTAAACATAGTACGGTGAACAACAGAATTGCCGGTATTAGTTAATTTTGTTCCCAGCTGAATATTTGTTTGTATTGTGTTTCCAAGGAACATGCTTTGTTTTATCAACCTACCGTTACGTTGTGTTCAATAACTCAGGATACACTACTGGTTATGATCGGTGTTATTACTTAGTAATATACAAAGTTGTTCAAAAATTATTGTTTTGGTAATTGTCTCGAAAGTGGCCTTCTCTTCAATTTTGACCAAATTTGGTATACGGGTTTTTTTGGGCGCTGATTACGAATCTGAAAAAATATTTTTTCAGCAACGTTTCGTTTTCGAGATATTCATCATAAAAGTTGAAAATCAAACTAACCTCATTTTCACTATATTCCCCCTTCTTTTTGTACACAATTCTTGATTTTTACACTAAAGTGACACATAATATTTTATAAACACCTTTTTCAGTTCAAAAGCAGCAGCCATATTTGCTGATAAAATCCCTAGTGTATACATGGTTGCCGCCACGTTGCGGCGTGTAAAAGTAGAGGTTTGCCATTAAATGGAAAAAAGATGTAAAATAAATATAAAAACAAGTTTTTAAAAGGTGTTTGTGAAATATTGTGTGCCAATTTAGTGTAAACATCAAGAATTCTGTGCAAAAAGAAGGAGGAATAGTGTAAATAAGGTTAGTTTGATTTTCAATTTTGATGATGAATATCTCGGAAACGAAACGTTGCCGAAAAAAATTGTTTTCAGATTCGTAATCAGCGCCCCAAAAAAAAACATCCGTATACCAAATTTGGTCAAAATCGGAGAGGAGGCAACTTTCAAGACAATTACCCCTTTTTATTAATTATTCTATTTGATAGCACGAAATTTTTATTAAATAAAAACCAGTACATTCCTTATAAGTTAAGGAACTAAAAAACTTCTTTAACGACCGATGCGTGTGCAAAACGTAGATTCATGATGATTTTAAAGTAGATTGTAATCTATGAGGATGTGACCAAATAATGAGACACTCTAAAAGAATATTAAACATAGAAGATAAGTTAGCTCTCTAGCAGTCACAGGTCATTAATTCATCAGCATCACTAAAACAACATGTGAGTATACAAGGGTGTTTAACAACTTTCAGATATTTGGCGTTGTAATATTACAAAAACTATAAAAAGGTAAAAGCAGTTATGGTACGTTTCGCAATAATTCGTTGGTTTCTTGTTTTACCTGCCACTGTAAGTCGTAAAACTCAATATACTTTGGGTACCCGCATGTAGGTTCGGACTTAAAATTTTCTTTATTTATACCTACTTTTTGGTATATTATGTAGGTTATAGGCAAATTGCAGGTGTTGAATATAAAGCTCTTAGTTCATTAGTCGTTTGGAGTTTGTCTAGGTATTTTCGTGTGTGTTATTGAACATCCAAAATAGCTAACCTTAACTATTAATATTAGTAGGTTATCAGGACCTGTACCCTTTCAAAAGGTGCGGTGCCTACACAATAGATATTTATCAGCCAACCTATTTATAGTTGGGTTTTCCACTGAAGGTTATAATTTAAATTTAATTGCAGTCAAGAAATCAACGAATTATTGTGAAACGTACCATACTGCACATTTATTCAAAGCATTTAACACTGTTATAGCCGCGCCGGATTCTCGGTAAATAAAAAACAAAAAAAAAAGCTGTTGCTACTTTTTGAATTGTCATTTTTTGGCGTGGCCTTATGTTAACAATAGATATGTTTTAAAATTTTAACACAGTATTTAATATTTTATTAATAATAATCCGTATTTAAATGAAAACGTAGAAATCATACCCTGGATGGTCAAAAAAGTTTAAAAATAAGATAACCCTTTTTTAATTTTACTTTAAATTTACATTTTAATATTAAAAATTTACATTAATAGATCTCTTTTTCGAAACCGAACCAACATATTTAAAGTGCGGCTATCAAGCAGTGTTGCCAGGTGAAATAAAATAAAATCATGAAAAATGTAACCAAAAAATCATGAGTTTGACAAAAAATCATGAGATGGTGTTATAAGCCTAATTTTAGAAAAAGCTATAAAATATTTTTATTAAAATATTTTTTTGTGAAATAAAGATACATGTACCTAAATATTTAAATTTTTATTAACTAATTCAAACATAAAAACATAACATTTCGTATCTTTAAAATAAACGAAAATTAAGAAATAACGAAAAAATAACAGAAATCTGAGGATATTTTATTCTGATTTATCTGAATCATAAATTTGTTTGTCTAATTTCATAACTAAATCTTTCCCCCATTGGACAATTCGAACAAATACAGTTTTCTCTGCCCACTAAACAGTGGCGTAGCCACGGGGGGGATATGGGGAATATATCCCCCCCCATGAATAATGAACATTAACCTTTTAAAAGACGAAAACAATACACGTCATTTTGTTTTAGTTTAATAATAATTAAATATAATCATAAAGAAAAATAATGAAAGAAAATATGAATTAACTTCTGTAATATAAGGTTGCGCTGCTGGGGCCGCCGTTTTCACATTAACTGAAATCACCCGATTCGTACCGGCTTTTGCCGATAGCGGGGATTGTGCTTTAACACTTTAATTTAGCTGCCGAGTCGAGCTTTTGGTGGTAATCACAGGTAATCACAAAGTAAACGACGAAAGTTAGTAGTGTTTCTCAAATCAGAAACTGCCTAAGCACAATGGAACGTATTTACGACTTTTTAAAAACACCTAAACGCAAGAATGTTTTTTTTAAAGCAATTGAAGACTTGAAGGGACTTCCATCTACTAAATCCCTTAAAAGATTATGCGCTACAAAATGGACCTCAAAATATGAGGCAGCTAATGATTTTATAGAGTTGTATGAATGTGTGGTTGAAACTTTGCCAGAGATTTCAACTTGGCGGGATACAGCTGATGCTCCAATGTTGTGTTATTATATCAATGAATATTATTCAACAGATCTTTAACATTGGGTTGCCCTTATCACGTATTCTTCAAAAAATCGATATTGATTTGAAAGAAGTTATAGCAGTGACCGAAGATGCGGTTTCGACTTTAAAGAAAATTAAAAATAATGCAAAGGATAAATTCAAAGTTCTATTTGAGAATTCCTGTGTAACTACACATTTTCTTTTTTTATTAGTATATGTAATGGTGTTATCTTTATCTTTAATTTCTAATATACATTTATTGTTCTAAAAAACTGCAAGTAATGTTGGAACTTCGAAAATCAAAATAAAAAGAATTATAAAAAGTCAAAAGCATAGAGCAAATCCAAATATTTTCGTGGACTCGGAAAATCCAGTTACAGATTATTTTAAAATAACGGAATATTTACCGTATATTGACTTTTTTATTAATGAATTACCAGAAAGATTTACTACTCACAAAAGGATTTTTTGAGGGATTTCTTTGCTTATTTTCAGAAAAAAAATCAACAATAACCCACGTTTATTTGATGAACTCTCATCTCATTTTCTACCAGAAATTTCTAAAAGCTGCGTTTTTCCTGAGCTGGGACTTTGGTTTGGATGGTTAAGCAGGCTTCCACAAAATATAGAACGTCGGGCCATAAATCTACTGGACATATGTAGTAAAGATGCATATACAAATATTTACAAACTGTTGAAAATTTTTTGTACCCTTCCAGTATCTATTGCAACTCCTAAAAGGCCATTTCTTCAAAATTTAAGAGAGTTAAAACTTATCTAGGAAATTCAACTTCTCAGGTTCACAAATAAATATGTCAAAAATGTTTTATAATAATGTTAATTCATGTTTTAATATTTTAGAACCGGCTCAATGGTTTAGCAATGCTGATTAGATTTTGTTGTGCAAAATTTGCCCTTGTTGTAAAACATTTGTTTAATACATGTTTTGTTGGTCATACGAGTTTGATGTTTTGATATCCCCCCCTAAGGACTAACTCTGGCTACGCCACTACCACTAAACTTTTGGTGTAAAGTATAGCAGCTATCATAGGAGTTTTCAACCGATTTCTCTGTGAGAACCGTATAAAAATGCGGTACCTATCTACTATAAATATTCGTAAAATATAACGCATAAAAACACCCGTGAGTCCCGGGTAATCCCCATACACGTCGTCAGTATTTCTACTTTATACCAACATTCGATGTGGTGAAATAGTTTGCAAACATAAATAGAGCTGTGCGATTATAATTCTAGGCTTTATAATATGTATGTGTCGCACCCACTTGGCGTAGTTGCCCATTCCGTGAACTGGATGTCCAGTTCGTGAAGTGGAACCAGATAGTATAATAATTAGGGACCGGAGGACCGGACATCTATAAAAAACCATTACAATTTCGAGCTTAAAATGATATAGAATATACCAAATAAAAATGCAATAAATAATTCAACTTTCTTTGGTTTTTATGGGTTTTTATTTTGGTTTGGTATTTTTATTCGGTGTGATTTCTTGTAGAATAAAGGCCGATTCTCACCTAAGCGGCGCCGAGCGAAGCGGGGCGGCGCTTCAAAATGACGCTTACAATTGTTTGCGTGTAACTAAATGATACAGTTCTCACATAAGCGCAGCGGCGCGAAGCGCGGCGTCGCTGCCCGGCGCTGCAACTTTTCAACGCGAAGCGTTGGCTAGCGGCATGCAGCTTTGAAAATGCGCGTGACCGCCTGCCAACGGCTAAGTGGGAATCACAACGCGTCAAAAGCAAGCTGCGACAAGGTGAAGAGGTTGTAGGTTGCAGTACAAAATCAAGTATGGACGGGGGAAAAATTGATAGATTAATTGTACTTGTTTGTGAATACGAAGAACTATACGATATGGCAAATAGAAACTACAGCAATCAGAATAGACGGGAGAATATATGGTCTGAAATTGGGAAGAAAATTAATGAAAGTGGTAAGTCTCTATAGTGTTTACGTCCAGAGAGAACCTGCAAGTAGGTATACAGACTAAAACATTATAGAGTTAATTAACGTATAGGGTTATGAATTACAGGGTCTTTTTAAAAGTCTGGGCGTTTTTTCTTATTTTGAATTAGGACCTAATTTTTAAATTCCCAAAATCTCAGACATTTTCCATGTAGCACTTCCTATACCTAACTTCAACTGTTTTAGAGATATTGGAGGTTTAATAGCGGCCTTTTCCAGCTTACTTAACAGGCCATAAAATCCAAACAACTTAAATTGGAGTAAAATGGTTTGCACATTCATATCTTTTTTAAATTCACCGTTTAGATTGTATAGCCTGTTAAATTTCGAAAAAGGCCACTTTTTAACACTTTTTAAGGCCCAATATCTTGAAAACAATTGAATTTAGGTATAGGAAGTGCGACATGAAATTTTTAAAACATTTTAAGAATTTAGAAATTAAATTAAAAAATGGGGTTCTAATTTGAAATAAGAAAGTAGAACCATGCTCACTTTTTGAAACACCCTGCATAGACAAAAAGATAAAAAAATATACATATATTTTCAATTATAAAACTTTTGTATTTAATATTCTTTTAAGGACGTCAAAACAAAAAAAAATGGAAAAGTTAAAGGGGGTGGGACTTTTACAACTAGTAACTCTATACATAATACATACATTAAAATTATGTTCATATTCCTATAACTGAATAAGATTGATGTTGACACACTATCGTGAATACGCCCGTTGAATTAAATATTGGGAACTGTTCCGTGAAAAGCAATAATTGTTGCTTTTGCATAGGTCGTTCTTGAAATTAGTACAAAAAAACAAAAAATATGATTGAACTGTTTTAATAATAATTAGTATTATATTGTATAAATGCACTATAATTTAGCAGTTTATTTTGACAACATCCAATTTGTTTATAATATTCCGGCATTAACTGAATCCTCTTGCCAAGGAAGTGCTCCTGCTGGAGACATAAAATAGTCTTTAAACCTGTCCCTTACTACATTTGCATCAGTAGAAAATTTTCCACCAATATGAGATAAAGGCGCAAAAATCGGCACTTCACTTTCGTTTTTCTCTTCATCTAATACACCTAATAAAGCATTATCCTTCCTTAGAAAGTTATGAAGGCACAAAGCAGATAAAACAAGTGTATCTGCATTTTTTGGATGAATTTGTAGTTTATTTAGAAAAACTCTAAACTTTTGACATAAATTCCAAAAGCATTTTCGGATACTCTGCGAGCTCTTGAAAGCCGATAGTTGAAAACCCTTTTATCTTCTGGTAGTCCGCTTCCTGAATAAGGTCGCATTAGATAAGTTTTGCAAGGAAATGCTTCATCCCCCACTATTACGTATGGTAAGGGCTCACCATTTTTAGTAATGGGACAATCTTCAGGCATTCCAAAAGTTTTCTTCTTTAAACATTTTCCCATATTAGATTCATTAAAAATTCCACCATCGCTGTTCTTCCCATAGGCTCCAACATCTACAGCAACAAACCTGTATTCGGCATCTACCATTGCTAATAGCACTATGGAAAAGGTTTTTTTGTAATTAAAATATAATGATCCACTTCCCGGAGGTGCCTGTATGGTAATATGCTTCCCATCAATCGCTGCTACGCAATTAGGATAATTCCAGATTTCTTCAAATTTTTTTGCACAGCTCTGAAGTAGTTCTGTTGTCGGTTGTGGCATGACCTCGTTTCTTAGAGCTTCCCAGAGTGCATTACTTGTATGAGTTACAATATTTTGTATGGTTGAGTGTCCTATTCTGAAGTTAAATGACAGCGTCTGGTAGTCTGCCCCTGTAGCCAAAAACCTAAAACAGAAAAACTACGCTCAGTTCCAAAAAAAGTGACGCACATTTCCCGCAAGTGTTAGGTAGGTACAATAGCTTTTTAACATACGTTACAACATCCAATGCAAATATTTTTAAAATTTATTCTTGAAGTAAAAAATTGAAATTGACAGGCGTGTGGAAAAAATGTCGCACCGATTGCTGTGCGGAAACTTTTAAAATTTTATAGCACAAGTTAGTCGTCCCTCATAGACGGGCGTATGTACGTAAAGTTTCAGTAAAAATGCTGTAATTGGGACGGATCTAGAGATAAATTAATTAATTTCGTATAGGGTGTGAGCATTTTCCATACCATTACTTATCTAACCCACAGGGTGAATCAAAAATTAAAGAAAAAAAACATGATTCCAGTTTTTCTATTGCCATCCAGAAGGCTTTCCACCTATTTAATCTTTTTTGAAAGACAAAGGAATTAGGTACCTACCAACAAATGAAAGAATAAAATAAAAATCGGCCTACTGGTTTGAAAAATATAAGATGAAAAATCAAATGCGTCACTTTCTTTCGAGTTGAGTGTATAATATGATCATTTTATGTATTTGTTTCATGAGGATCGCTCAACATTACAGCTTCATCACAAAAAGAGATGATTTTGCTTCTAATAAAACAATATAGTATTATTTTTTTACCGCAAGGACTGTTTATTATTTAAGGCCAGACTTGTAAAAAGAAATGGAAATCACTTAGGGATGCTTTCCAGAAGGCTGCAAAAAGCTGTCAAGCTGCAACAAGTTCCAAAAAATGGAAGGCAGGGAGTGAGTAGTATAACTTTTTTTTATTGTCATATATAATTACAAACTTTCATCCTCTGGATAATAAGTACCAGTCTAGTCCCTAATTAATGTTCTATTATTATTAAAATTTGACATGTTTATGAAATTTTTTATTTCTGATGACTTCTATCGCCCATCAAATCTCCTCGATTAAAATTTGAACCACCCTGTATTTATTGCAGGACTCAGACAAACGTTTGTGATGACGAAACGAATGAGAATTTCGAAGATGAAGTTCAATCTGAGGAAAATAATACTCCTAGCCAGTTAGAAGAAACAGACGAGCAAATTACCGAAGATGATTCTTATGGCACAGGGACCTTCAGCAGATTTTTATTCAAGATTTGCGTCTCATGTTTCTGCTAGTAAAACAAGTTATGGGCAAAATAACGGAGGAGAGACTGAGGGAGAAACTATAGCAGATTTGGATATGCCTGCAAGAAACTTATCTAATCAGCAACAAGGAAACTATTTCTAAATGTATATATTATGAAAATGGAATTCGCATTTTATTGTCATTTCGTTTTTTAGAATATTTTCTTAGTTGAATCATTATAAAATTAATAAACTATGCCAACTAAAACAGTTTATTTTTTTTAACTTACCTTATAAAAATAGTTAGCCTCTCAAGTGAACTGATGCTCTCACGAAATTTAGTATGTTGCTTAGTAAGTGAAATGCGTAAAATATCATGTAATTGATTGAACTTTCCTGAAGACATTCTATAATATTTGTAAAATTTACGTTCATCCAACTGAAGTCGCCTAAATAGTGTGTGGAATTCGCCTTCTTCTAGCCTTGCTCGAAATATATCATGTACCCAATATTGTCGCTTCTTTTTTCTCTTTTTCTGTTCATGTTCGTGACACACTGCAGCGACAAACAGAAAATCTTCAGATGATGAGGATGTTGAGTCATTAAACATTTGCGAACTCATTGTCATAAGCCATACACCAAACGTAAAGAAAGTTCTACTGATTCGTTTCTGCCGCAGTGCCGCTGTTAAATGCCGCTTAGGTGGGAATAGCCTATATGAAATGACGCTAGGCCTCGCTTCGCGCCGCGCCGCCCCGCTTCGCTCGACGCCTTATACAAAAGACGTGGTAATAGTAAAAAATTTAGAAGAGTTTTTGCAACAACAAAAGAATTAATCTATGATAATTTATAATGCTTTTATATAAATTATATAACATAAATTAAAATTAAAATTGACTTTTTGTCTATATAAATTTACAAATATTTGATTGCAGCTCTATTAGGGTTCATATTTATGCAATTAACCCCACAGACATAGTTTGGTTGGTGGAAATGCAACTCTCCAAGTGCAGTACGAAAACTCTCCGGGCAGATTTGTTGTAATGTTGTAAACTCGTAAAAACCAGTTCCGTTACATAGGGTAAAACATATTATATTTGTGCCAAAATAATTTGTTATATTTAAACAGGTGTAAGTCGCTTACAGGCAAATAAATAATGAGTACAAGTAAAAAAAATGAAGTTTTTGTGGCTCCTTCCATATTCTACTTTTTTATTTGAAAGTAAAAGAGGTGTTTTTTATCTTTGGACAGTTCACAAAGGCGGTGGCCCAAGCACTAACGTACCGTGGGTGTCTTAAGTGTGGTGAGAGGGAGTTTGTTCACACGGAACTTAAATATTTGGAGACTAGAAGAAGAAGGGAAACCTTTTGCGGGTAGCAGTTTCCATAGTCTGGACACTCTAGCGATGAAGGAACTACGAAAGCAGGAAGTTCAGGGCCTCTCTAGTTAAACTGTAAAAGGATGCATAATAGTTGCACCAAATGTTGCTCTGTTGGGAGCTGCCAGAGAGGGTATTATACTGGAACTCCTCTGAGCAGAAACCAGAAAATACCTAAAAAGGAGCGACAGATCCCCTATAGCTCGTCGGTGGGCAAGAGAACGAAGCTTTTCTGTAAGCGTGGCATTAATTATGAGACGAATAGCTCTTCTCTGAATGAGTTGTAGGAGACGCCATTCCACAGACATAAGAACAATATTCTAAAGGTCTAATTTGGGATACATACGGGATATACAGATTGGAAAAAAATACTTTCTGGCTCGAAAGAGGAATCTAAGCTTTTTTGAAGCCGCTGAGGCTATGGATGTAATGTGTTTGTGCCAGTTGAGGTTATTCTTAAAAGTAACCCGACAAAAATAAATGACTCTTTGTTCTGCAAAACTTTGTCGCTCATATGTAACGGGTGAGCATTGATAGACTTTTTTCGCGACAGCGAACCTGCCTGTGTTTTGGAGGCATTAAACTGAACAAGATTCCAAAATAAGTTTAAGGATTTGTAAGAGAGACATCCGCATTGACCTACGCTTGATTTTTAAATCAGGCTTATTGACTGGCTTAAGAAAATAGTGCAGTTGGAGTTGGTGCAGAATTTGCAATTCTGAATTTATTTGTACAAAACCATATCAAATTGGGCGACATGTTAAAGGTCCACAACATTTAGAAAATATGCAAAGTTTTCCGAGGGCATCTAAATCTACAGAACGAGAACATTATGTATCAAACGCAGACTTCTGCATAGATTTGTGTAAAGTTTTTAATGCAGCTGATATTCTTCTTTATAAAATAAATTATCGGTCCACGAGGACATTTTTGGAAAAAATACTACCACAGAAAGTACCAGACGAATCAACTCTGCATAAAACTATGTTAACAAGGTCTATTTAAATACTATGGACAAAATACGACACAATCTTGAAGGAAAAAAAGTTATGGTTTAGTGTCGATGAAACCACTGATATCAAGGGAAGATATGTCAATAGTGTGACAATAACAAAATCTGTAGTAGAAAGTATTACTTTACTACTGTCAGTCACTAGTATTCAGAAAAGTGGCGTTTTGTTTCTTTTGGATAGTGCTGCATATATGCTGAATACAGGAAGACAGTTAAAAGAACATTTTTCCAAATTGCTTCATTTGACATGTTTAGCTCATGCCCTACATAGAATATGCGTAATGGTACGTAACTTTTATCCACTTATTGATACTTTAGTTATCGAAATAAATAAGGCTTTCTTAAGTCACCTGCGCGTATTACGAAATTTAAAGATATGTGTCCTAATGTCGCACAACCGCCACAACCTGCTATTACAAGGTGAAAAATATGGCTATCAGCAGTTAACATATTATCATATAAATTATAATGTAGTAAAAAATGTTATCGACAGTTTACAAGATGATGCTTTAAGTGTGAAAAAAAAGTAAAGAAGATATAAATGCAACAAATGTTAAATCTAATTTAAAATTTATTTTTAAAATTTTGGATATTTTCCGGATGTGGTTAAACAGTTATAAAAACAAAATGCCCCCTAGTGCCTTTATTTAATTTATTTCAAATCACTATAGACAAGCTTAAATCTGTTCCTAATGAAATTGGTGACAAATTAAAATTGTATGTACAAAATATCTTGGCAAGAAATCCAGGATTTTTAGAAATAAAACATATTTTTGAGCCACTACAAAATAAAAGAACTGACTTGTAAAATCATTTTCGATTTACTTCGGTAACAAGCTGTGATGTCTAAAGGAGCTTTTTATGACTTAGACATTTTTTAAATTATAAAAGAACCAATTTTACCGAAACCAACTTTGAAAAGACGATAGTTATATCATGTAATGCAAATAAATTGTAAGACACTCCTGTTATGTTTTTATTTCACGTTTTTAAATTTGTTTATAATTAATAGGTATCTCCTTAATACGCATGCCAATGAATTTACCAGACATAAAAAACGTATAGGGAACAAACTCGTTCCGACCTTCGGGCCCTAGTAATAATATTTGATTTAACTATCTGGACAATTTTTATGTCCAGTTCATGAAATGGATATGAAATTTTTACACTTAGAGAAGCGACACTATATTACACCATCTGGACACAAAAATCATCCAGTTCCTGTACTGTATATTTGGCATTTGTTCACTTAGTAAAACAATCAGTCGTCGGTGTTTTGAATGGCATAAACATTATATTGAACTACTAAAGCAAAAATGTTTAATATCAAAGATTATTTGTATACGCTTCTTTATCAACATTACACGGAAAAACTAACCACAACTTACCAAAAATGTTGGGTCTTTGCATTGTATTACAGTAAATAGATAAATTCTAAATATACAGTACAGGAAGTGTATGATTTTTGTGTCTAGATGCTGTAATACCGTCTGGTTTCACCAAGTGGAAAAATGGTATATCCATTTCATGAACTGGACAAAAATATTGTCCAGATGGTGAAATAAAATATTATTACACTATCTGGTTCCACTTCAGGAACGGGACATTCAGTTCAGGAAATTGACAATTACGCCATGTGAGTGCGACATATATATATTATTTATTATTATTATTATTTCGGAGGGAACAGTACCCCTGTATCCCTACCACATTTATTATCTTAAGATGTACTTACATTTTTTATTTACATTTGTCACATTTAAATAAAATATTCCTCTAAAAAGTTTTTTGTTAGTACTAATACTAAGATAATTTACACATAAATTGCAACCAACAAACACCTAGATGACCAAACTCCTGTATGTGCAATAATAGTTACAATAGACTAAAAAAAAAAAATGAAACATACACATGAATGGAAGAAAGAAGCTCCTGGCTCCACACTATTATTAAATTCAAAAACACCCAAACCAGATTCAAAACTGAAAATCAGAAAAGGTTCCTAAATATATTATTCTTTTCAAAAATATAAGATCTACACTGTTTTTTAAAAATATGAATTTTGGTAATATTTCTTATTTCTAAAGGTATCAGGTTATAAATTTTTGGAGCAAAGTAATTAAAAAATCTTAAGTTAGCATTGGTGTTACTTTTAGGTAGTTTTATACAATCATTTAATTTACTTCTCGTTGGATAGTTATGACTAATAATATTTTTTAGATCTTTGTTTTTGTAAACAAAAATGCTAACTTCCAAGACATAAACAGACCTTATGTCAAAAACTTCCCTAGAATACAACATGCTCATAGAGTAAAGTCTATTTTTTATAGATAACTTTTAATATATAATTTTGTACAATGCTTAATGGGTGTAAAGGCGTCTTATACATATCACCCCACACAATAATACCATATCTCAACAAAGATTCCACATTGGTTCTATATACAGATATCAACAAGTTTTTGTTCAAGATATTTCTTAAGATATAAAATTTATCCAATAGTTTTCTAATTGTTACTGTCAATTTAAGAACATGCTGATTCCATTTCAAATGCTTGTCAATAACTACACCTAAATATCGAGTATGGGAGACCTCCTTAATTTTTGTATTTGAATTTCTTAATTGTATGGAATCAAAGTTTGGGCGATTTGCAAGTGTAATTTAAAAAGCAATATAAGTAGTTTTATTTAAGTTTAATGTCAATTTAAAAGTATTCAACCAGTTTTGAACGACATCCAGACCATCAATTACACTTAGTTATACTTAATTCCATGATTTTGCGGAAAAAAAATACGGCAGTGTCATCTGCATAGGAAACGATTGCAGCATTTCTGAGCTTTAAATTAGTTAGTGAATTTATAAATATCGAAAATAGGATTGGACCCAACACTGTACCCTGCGGTACACCTATTTTAACCTGTTCTGGATCGCTCATAGTATCCGCAATTTTTACATATTGCACTCTCCCATGCAGATACTTTTTAAAGCCAGCCAACACCGCACCCCTCACCCCATTCTTTTCCAAAACTTCCAGAAGTTTCCCCTTGCGATGGGGTACGGTGTCAAACGCCTTTGCCAAGTCTAAGAAAACAGCTATACATTTCTCGTTAATATCAAGTGCATTGGAAGTACTTAATTTACTTAAAAATCCATACTGATTCGATGCTAATATTGAGTTTGACTGTAAAAAAAGTAATAATCTATCTTTCAGGCATTTCTCAAAAATCTTGGTAAAGTTATTTATTATATTTATAGGTCGATAGGTAGTCACTTTTGTTTTATCGTCTGACTTATATATGGGTGTCACTACCGACACTTTAAATTGGTCAGGAACAGTACCACACTTAAAAATTAAATTAATTATATGAACAAGGGGGTCAAGAAAGTAAAGGTGGTTATTTTTTATTAATTTTGTACTTATTTTGTCAATACCAGGACTACAGTTATTTTTTAGGCTATTTATTTTTTCAATTAGTTCATTTTTATTTACTGGTTTTAAATACATTGAAGTTGATTGATTAGTAGAAAAATTTTTTTTTTTGCCTTTGTAATTTTATTTAGCATATCTACACCCACATTTATAAAAAAGTTATTACAAAAATTTGCCAAATCTTTCAAGTTTGCAAATGAACTCGAATCACTATTCAATATAGGTGGAGGTGTGTTATTTATCTTGTGTATTATTTGTAGCATCTGTTATTAATTTATAAACTTTTTTGAGATCAGTCCCGGCTCTATCTACTTCATTTTTATAATATTCATATTTACATTTTACAATTATTTTTTTTAAGCTATTTCTATAAGTTTTAAAAGTTTGGTTATCATCTTCATTAAAATTTGGCAACAATTTCCTTTTCATTTCATCCCTTATTTTAATGCTCCGAATTAAACCATTGGTAATCCCTGGTTGGCGTTTTTTAAATTGGATATAATTATTTTTTTTTAACATGTAGCCATTTTAAGAAATTCATTAATTTTTTAATAAAACTCATCCGTTGCTTTAATAACATCAGTACAATTTAACACTAGGTCCCAGTTTTCCTCCCTGATCAAGCGATTAAAAAGCTGTTCATTTAATGTTTCAATTGTTTTTTTTTATTGGTAAGGAATTTTTATTTTTTTTGTGACTGGAAACTTTATTTATATTTAGCATAACGGGATCATGATCAGTCAGGTCTAGTTCAATGATAAATGGGTCAAAGCTAAGCTCATTTTTATTTAGGTTGGTTCTTAAAAAAATATGATCAAGAGAGGCTTTTTCCCTGGTAGGAGCATTAATGCATGATAAAAAACCAAAATGATTCATGATAGCTAAATATGAATTTACAGTATGGTCAGTTTTATCCAAAATGTCAATATTAATGTCACCCAAAAACAAGTCAACGTTGCCTCCTTTATTTTGAGCTAAATATACTTCAATGTCCTCTAAAAATGTCATTTTATTTGTGTTTGGTGGCCTGTACAAACATATTATATTAAATAAAAAATTTTCTTTTTTTAACGAGACATTACTTACAGTGACGTCACACCCATCCAGCATTAAGTTGTAGTTTTTGGATATTTATAGTTTAACGAGTATTATTCTGAGCAACGATTTGAAATCTTTGTTTTTTTAAAAAAATCATAAAATTTGGAAAGAAAATCTTGATATCATGAGATGTAGGTCAAAATCATGATAAATCATGAGATCTGGCAACAGTGCTATTAAGTATTAGATACAGGGCATGAAGAAGGGCATCACGTCTACAGATTTTTTTTTTAATTTCACCAACGTAGAAAAATGAATTCATATGTTTTTATTTACAATTATATAATAGGCTCTAATAAAATTATTTCTAATGACGGACAAAAAGACAATTCATGAATACAGAATGTCGCAAAATTCACAATTTTCTAAATTTTTCTTTGACATTTTTCTTTCAAATTAAGTAAATGAGCCTAAACTTAATCCTGAACAGTTTTGTCTAATAACTTTTCTGTACTTACCGTTTTTTACCATATCACAGATAGTTCACTCGTAAAACGGCTGTTCTTAGGAATTAAATGAAACTGAAATATAGGGATAATAAAAGTGTGTGTTATCTAATTTGAAAAAAAGAACGAAATTTTTTTATCATCTGTGAAGTGAGATATAACAATCAAATGGTGCATAATTAACATTGTCGATATCTGTCATGTATGAAAGCCATGCATTCATTTCGGAATATCTTAAAAACGGTTCCTACGATATTTTTTAAACTAATGCAATATAAATTAAAGAATTAGAAAATTAAGAAAAAAAAATGAATTTTTTGACCGTTTTGTTAAAAAGATATGGGTTATTAAAAGGTTACTAGGTCTGTTTGTTATAAAAAAATAGTGTACACTATTTCTTTTTTTCCGAAATTGCCCTTTTGGAAGGTGTATTTAGGACTAGGTGGGTCCAAAAAGTGTAATATAGTGTAAAATATAACTGATTAACGAATATACCTCATGTGTTGTCTTTACAGTCTCCTACAGAATAATATTTTGACGACCTCTGACTTTTAGTAAAGTGTATTCGATCTTATTTGAAGCAGCGCTAAATTTGGGGTCCATTTAAAATATGGCATCACAAATTAAACTAAAATAGGAAAAATATAATAATCCATTCTGGTACTAGTCCCAGCCCGTTCAACAATCAATTTTTGTTAGAAAAAAAGGGCGAGTTCGGCGCGAATGCCATGGAAGAAACGAATATAAAAGATGTCCATCCAAGATTGGGGTTTGAATTGTAGACGGGCCGGGCTTTACTTACTATAAAGCGATAATTTTGTGTACGACTGTCGCGAGTTAACTACCTTAAATTTTTCTAATTGGCACCATACCAGCAGTCATATGGTTGAATATGACTGTCAAATAGGTTATTTGACAGGCACAATCATTACCGATTTTTTTATATTGTTCCGTGACACCCCGTAGAAAAACACGGATCCTGGTTTAACACCTTTTCAAATCAGGTTTACAAACGTTTCTATGGTAACAAAAATTCAACGTAACGAAATTATGACAACTGTTTAACCTTTAACTATCTGTCAACCAGGGCCTGGGCACTTTTAGTACTGACTAGCCCCGCTATGTCGCTAGTGTAGCGTCACTTTTCACAGTAGTTCTCTATCTCTGTCGGTCGACGATCTGTGATCTGTCATATCATACTTGTCATTTATATATATTTATGTATGTATTATGTGTGTCATTTATATATAGATAAGCTGTGATTTATATTTATAATTTAAACATTCGACTGTTTGTCACGTTTTTAAATTTATAGTGATATATAATTGAATTTGACTGTAATACATCATGGTGTTGTGTGCCAAATTGTTCTTTTAACACTGAATGGAAAATGCGTTTCTTTCCCAGGAATTTAAAGGTGAGTTTACTATTTAGACATTCGTAAGCTCAATTTAATTGTACTTGGGATACCGGATATTTTTTGTATTTCTGAAAATACACTTTGAAAAACGAAGAAAAGTGTTACTGTTATCAAAAGTAGAATGTACAGCCACAAAAAGTGTCATTATGGAATAGACAAAATAGTTATATTCGTTAAAATAAAAATACCTTTACCTATAGGTTTTACATTTTTATTTTTAGATTCCCATATATTAAATGTAAATAAGAAAAACAACAGGAAGGCCAAATACAAAACCAAGCATCCAAAAACCACAAGGGACACAAGAAAGACATTTAATGCAAGTTGTGAATAACATTATATAATATAATTATAAATGTATTGTTTTATTTATTGCTTATGGCAAAAGTAGTCAATGTGCTTATTTTACCTTAATTTTAAAGTATAATAAGCACCTAGCGCGCGCAATCGATTTCAGCGTCACAGCGGGGCTAGACGAACTAAAATGACCGATAAAATAGAGTTCCCTATCTTTTTTTTTTTTTTTAATTTAATGTAGATAAATCTGTGCTTGCGCTTTTTATAGTAATGGAGAAATAATGGAAAACTCTGGAAAAGTCTAGAAGTAGCTGGAATATTTTTTTTTACTACAGGATGCAAGAAAAGTGTAAAATGGATGTCTCCAGCGCCCTCAGGATAATCCGCAATGGCCGTTGAAAGGGGAAAAACTAAGGTAATTTATCAGTTCCTGTTTGACCTCCGATCAGTGAAGTGCTCGCGATAAGAAAACTACATAGTTTTTTCCGGGAAGGCGGCTGAAGGCGCTGTATCAACAGCCTTTACCATCGGGGATCAAGGAGAAACTCAAGCCAAACGATGGACTCCTTCTGGGGCTAAGCGCCGTGAACGAAGATTCCTATACCTGTTTCGTTCTGAGAGCCCCACGCACGAGGGATTTTCCTAATGGCGGAAGATGGTTGCGCGCTCAGCAGGAAGGAGCAGTACTGACAGAAAGCGGTTATGCGTGATACCAGTAGCAGTTTGCTGGTCGGACTTCTATTTTTTGTGCCTTGCACAGATAAAAAAATATTTTAGAAGATTTAAAGTTTTGTGATAAATTCGGAATTTCCGGGGGCTTCGAGCCCAACAATCCAGAAATTCCACTGACGAAGCCTGGGAAAGCTCACGTTGCCCGCAACGTGTGTCTGGAAAGGGGAGAGCTGATTTCCTGAAAGAAATCAAAGCCAAAAAACGGAACAAAAAAAAGGTCACTTATTTCAAATAAATTTTTAACCTAAATAAAATAATTCTAATCTTCTACAATTCTATTAACTAAACAGATTTTTTAAAGTCCGTAACAATATCCTTATAACAAAAAAACTTGTTATCAAAAAGGATTATTAAATAAACTACAAAGTGTGTGGTTTAACTTTTTTTATTTTAAACAAATTAAAACAAGTTATAAATGATTAACACATAGACTGAATAATAAAATGTAAAATTTGAAACCTTTAAAATTAAAAGAAAAATCACTTTTAAAATAAGAATGGTACTATTAGTCGTTTCTTAATACTACTACTATTCCATATTCTTTATTTTATACACTACCTTTCCTACAATAAATTTGAATATTGGAATTTTACGTTTTATTAAATTTAACTTTTTTGTAACAATTTTAAGCTATTCTATTTAAGTAGCAACTCTGTAAATATACGTTAGCATACAACATTTTATACAAAGTGTTTTTAAACAGGTTCCGAAAAACACGTAATTTTGTAACAGCTGAAACCTTAATCATTTGCGGGTTACTTTTATCATACCTTATTTTTCTTGCCTATGAAGGCTTGTATAAACCCCTGGTACTAGATACCATGGGTACAGGGTTTTTAGATGTTTAACCCATTCTCCCCTGTTCCGTTAACGTTGTCCAAGTACCGAAACATGGAGAAATTGCACTTATACAGCAGCTTTTAGACAACGCGATAGTGCCACCACGGACGTTATCATGGCACAACAATGATGATACACAGGCGTTTAAAAATTGGTACGGTTTGCGCATGATGTCACCGAGAGAATTGCCCCTATTACATATAAATGCAATTTTTTAGGAAAATCTTGAAAGTAAAAAATAATTTTTAAGCCTAAGAAAGATATTATACATTTATACACACTTTAAGAAAACTTTAACTTTACTCGTAACTTATATTTAAGAAGTTGGCCAACTTTTATCTTCTTAAAGTTAAATTAAATAATAATGAAAATGAGCATGCCCGAAACTTAAAATTTGCCTAGACCGAGCTGTCAACTTTAACCTTCAACCCGATTTACGTAACGGACAATACGGATATCTTTATTAATTATTTTATTTATTAAATTATAACAAACTAACCACAAAATCAGTTAAAACCTTATCAAAACATAAAAAATGGTTTAATAATTAATACCAACCCAACAAAATTTTCGTGTTTCTGCGTTTGCGCAAAGTAAATGTAAATATTCTCTATAAATGGTCTAGAAATTCTTAAAGTTAAAATAAATTTAAATAAAAGTTAAATTAAATTAACAGTTCTCTGCATAAACCAGCCTTTATTTAGTAATATAAAATATCATTTATTTAAAATATATACTTCCACACGAGATTAAGGATACATTAAAACTTGCCCTTTACTGCAATGATTAAAGGCTAATATAATTCAAAAATAATAATGTTAAGAAATGTTTTAGTTGTATATTAGTTAGCCACTCGGTAACAATTTAAACCCTAAGCAATCACCAAACTGTATTTGGAAGAGAAATACAAGCCAAAAACTTTGTTAACTCATTCGCTTACGGCAGCAAGTATTCGCAATATCATACCTTCTATTCGTTGTGCCATGGACCTTATACAAATAACTACTACCTAACCACAACTAACCACAACTAACCATAACTAACTCGGTAAAATTAAACCTAAACATAGAACTGAAGCTACAAAAATTCCCATATAGCTAAAAATTGGTAGGAATGTTCGAAGCACCATTATATGTGAAATCTGAGTCCACATCGATCACGTACCTGGAAAAAAAATATTCAAGGTCAAGGGTGACAAAAAAACGGATTTTTCGCGTTTTTTGACAAAATCGAAAAATAAGCTCAGACAAAAATTGTAGATATTAAAATTATCTATAAAAATTTTTTTAATACTTTTTTCCTAAGAGCCGCCGTTTCTGAGATTGAAAACGGTTGAAACAGTTAAAAAAGTTGCATAACATGCATAAGTATGCCAGATATATACATTACTGATGCGGTAATGCAAGGAAAAATATTTTTCTACTAGCGTGTGGAAAGCAGCACTTTTCCGCACGCAATTTAGTTTGGAAAGTGTCACTTTTCCGCACTACTGCGGAAAATAATCACTTTTCCGCACTAGTGCGGAAAAGTAAACCCTTGCAAATGTCCCACTTAAACAGGTACTTAAAATGTTTTTAATTCTGTTTGACTTAGTATAATTCTATTATTGGCATAGTATTCTTTTATTTGTACAAATTAGGTGTAAAATCAACGAAATATTCACTAAAAATTAATATTGTTTTAAAAACATTGTTTTAAACATCCTGGTATATATTAAACTTGCTTGTCAGATTTTTAGTTTTGACCGGTGCCGGTGTCCATAATATAAAAGATCAAAGTCATTAAAAGTCATCGATAATTAAAAGTGTCTTTAGTACATTCTGATCAGTATCATCGATTTTGAATTAAAAACGTTTCCCATGGAGTCTTCTGACGAGGAATTACCTGAATCCATTCTCAAAGTAGCCGAAATAGCAAATTTAGATTTGTTGCCGTCCAAGTCGAGGCACAGGCACGAGAAAGAATATACAGCATTTACAAGCTGGTGTGGCGAGAAAAAAATCAAAAGTATGAAAGAAGAAGTTTTTATGGCATATTTCGCGGAACTTGCTAAAACATGTAAACCCAATACCTTATGGTCAAGGTTTTCCATGTTAAAAAGTGTCATTCAGATCGAAAAGAACATGGATTTAAGCAAATAATTCAAAGTTACATCATTTTTGAAGAAGCAAAATGTGGGATTTAGAAGCACGAAGGCCAAAATTTTCTCGAAAGATGAAATAGCAAAATTTATTAATGATGCTCCAAATGATGTCTAGCGATGAAAGTAGCTACAATTTTCCGACTAGCTGGTGCGTGTCGTTGAGAAGAATTGATGAAAATTAGCATTGATGATATTGACTATAAGGGGAATCTTTTAATTGTAAATATTCCAGACTCCAAAAACCATTCTAGCCGAAGTTTTGTCATTCCGATTGTATAGAAAGTATTCCACTTTACGAAAGCCCGAACAACCACACAGAAGATTTTTTGTTAATTACAAAAAATAGGCTTGTACTGTCCAGTGCATAGGAATAAATACTTTTGGCAAGATGCCCTTTAAAATAGCTGCCTATTTACGTCTTCCAAACTTTACACGGAACATAGCTTTCGCCGTTCCTCAGCTACAATGTTAGCTAATTCTGGTGAAGACATAACGAATATTAAAAGACTTGGAGGTTGGAAGTCATTATCTGTTGCAGAAGGCTACCTAGAAAGCTCTACAAGTTTCAAGAAGGACTTATCAAACAAAATATTATCCCAAAATTCATCTACCTTTGAACACAGAAAAACGCACTCAAGGCCCATTGTACCGTCTTCTAGCAAGCAACGTGTCTCTCTTACCTGTAACGACGATCGGTTCAATTGCACCTCAACGGCAATCTCCAACTCCGCAACTTACCCACAACAACTTGCCTCTGCGTTCATTTGCAAAATGCTACCAACTGTTATTTTACGATTAATGTTGTTAATAATAATAAGTAGTAATGGTAAAAATAAATATTATCTAATGGTTGTTTAGTTTGACTTTTTCCACACACTCGTAGAAAAAATGTTGTGCCTAACACGTACGGAAAATGTCTTTCCCACCCTTGACGTCTTACCCGAACTCCGCTTCGCGTCCTTCGTGTAACTGCCGTCGCGTGCGGAAAAGTATCACTTTCCGCACTTGTTAGGTAAATAACTATTTTCAACTATTAAACAAACATGCTAATAATGATGCTGACGTACAATTATTATTGTCGGTAAAGATGTTGAGTTACTAGTATTACTTACTGCTCGAACTCCAGCCGAAAAAATTATTTATTTTTTAAATCCAGGAAAAGCTCAACATCAGTCGGAAATATATTCATTTCAAAGTTTATCTGGTTTTGTAAAATGTCAAAATCACGTATTTTTTTTTATACGCAATAACTGGCTGCGATCCGACATCTGAATTCTTCAGAAAGGCCAAAACAACAGTTTTTAAAATATTTAAGAAACAAGAATTAGTTTAATGTACTGAAGTTTTTAAAAATAGTAACTTAACACTGCAAGAATTTATGACCAACGGAATTCGCTTTCTTCTTTCTATGTACGGAGCTTCTAAAAGAACTACCTGTTTAGATAAGCTTCGATACGTATGTTTTATTAAAAATTCTCGTAATAAAACACGAGTAGAATTAGCTTGTCTTCCTCCAATATCTGCTTCTGCTCATCAACATCTATTTCGGGCATATTATCAAGTTCAAGTGTGGCTTGGTTATCAACTAGATCCAAGAGACTGAAGTTGAAAGTTGATCGACAATATATTGAAACCAATCCAAAATTTACTCCCCCCTGCGCCGGAGAAACTCCTCAACATAATTTTTTGTAACTGTAAAAAGCGATGTGGTGCTAAATGCGGCTGCAAAAAAGTTTGTTTTGTTCTCTAGCATGTACTAGATGTCACGACCAGTCGTGCTCTAATGTTGAATCACCAACAGCACAGGATTCAAATGATATCAACGAAGAGACATGTGATGCATCACTATTAAGGCAATTTACTTGCACCCAGCAAAACGAGGGAAAAAGAACAGGGACTGGATGAACGAGAAGAAGAACAAGAAGAGAAAGCAGAAATATTAGACGATTATGATTCTCACGAATAATTACCCCAGTTTTTTAAAAGTTATATCGCTTCTATTATGTTTAATACTTAGCAATACTTTTATTATTCCATATTTTTTATCACAATAGACTGTGGAATAGAATAGATTAAAAAAACGCGCTAAGTACTTTACCTTACAGGTGGCGTGGAAACGTGTGCTTATTATGAAAATACAACTCTTTCAATAGTTTGAACCGTTATATCTCAGGAACGGTGGCTCTTAGGAAAAAAGTTTTCAAACTTTTTTTATACATAGTTTTTGTTTGAGCTAATTTTTTGATAAAATTTACCATTTTGCTGAAAAACGCGAAAAACTCATTTTTGTTACTTTTGACCTTGAATAATTTTTTTCCAAGTACAGAATCGATGGAGACTTTTTAGATTTCACATAAAATGATGTTCCTAACATCCTTACTAATTTTTAGGTCTATGCGAATTTTTGTACCTTTGCATGTCTTAATTGACCGGCTAAAATTATCACGACGGGATCTGCAGTTTAACATGGATTCCGAACCACATCCAACGGCACACGGTGTTTACTGGCAGTCACCCATCAATAATATACTAATTGTGCCCGGCGATAGAAAAAAAAGCTTTGATCGGTTAAAGATTGAAAAAGTCTGATTTTTAACTGGTATTACGTGACTTCCAAAACGAGAATTTTTTCTTTCAAATTGACCTCTTTCATGCGCTGTTCCAAATTAAAGAAAGACTGATTGTAAATATTTTTTATGTTTATTTTAGCATAACTTTTTACCAGATGAGCCGATTTCAGAAATTCTTTTTTTTTTTGTAAAACTGGTTGTACTCATAATCGTGTTTAATGTTTTTCTAATAACTTTTATGGGAACGGATTAAAAGCAAAAGAGAAATTTGATTTTAAAGTTTTATTAAATCAATAGTTTTGGGAGAATAAATAGATATTCCGATACCGATTTAAAAATTCAATAGAACCCAGCCAACTTTGCGGGCCATTCACTTCTTGGCATCAATTTAGTTTAAAATCGAAATCAGGGCTTTTTTAGTCGCTTACATTACAAAATTCTTAACATTTAAAAATTGAGTTTGGTGGTCAAAATATGTCACATTGAATCAAAAATATTTCCAATTTTCCATTAGAAATGCTATATTTTTTTCAATTTCAATTAACCTTAATTTTTTGATGCACATTTAAAAGGTATGCATAAAAAAGTAAATAGGGATTAAATAAATGTTTATTACATAGGCAAAGGTAAACGTATGTTCACAAACTTAATATATTATACATTTTTATTTATAAAAAAATTGCGTATATAAAGCTTAAAAATAACAACCGACTATATAACAGTAGTCAACTCAAAATTGCAGCTTATTATTTAAAATATCTTAATTTATACTTTTTAAAGTATCCGGTACAACAACACCTAACCAGAGCTAACTCTACTTACAAAAAGCAGAGATTAACAGAAACAATTAAAACCTATCGATATTGGACAAAGATGACTGCCCCCATGACAATTATTTGTTATCCGCCATATTGTCTAAATCTTTGTCAAGTGCCAAAGAGTACCTTATCTCATTTAAAATATAGTGACTCGTGAAAAGTTATTTAGATGGCGAATCAATATGTTGACTACAGAAGAAAAACCCAGTCCACTGTTGGTTTTTCAATAAAAATCCCCCGACAAAAAATAAGCGCGCAATACGGGTGGGAAAGGAAACGTTTGCTTAATTTTTCCTTAAAAGTGATCATAGCCATAATCACTCTGGCAAATAACCGTCACACAGTTATAAGCGATAGGTATGTTACAAAATGTTTACATAAGCATTTTATCATATTTAGGAACACCGCTCGGAAAGTAAAATGGGCGGAAACTTTTTGCATAACGATCATACAACTGCATAGGCTGCGGCAAGACCATCTCAGTTTTTGGAATGAATGGAGAAGAAACTTTTGGCACATCCTCCCTATAGTCCAGATCTAACTAAATAAATAAATAAATTTATATATACATATATTATATATATATATATATATATATATATATATATATATATATATATATATATATATATATATATATATATATATATATATATATATATATATATATATATATATATATATATATATATATATATATATATATATATATGTATATAAGAAAAATTATCAAATATCACTTATATACATATATACAAATAGGAGCAAAAATTTCCAAAATACAAGAAAGTACTGCTGTATAAATCAGTGTATAATAAACTAACTTAAAGTTAACACAATAATTCGACAAACATAGGTAGGTATACTGTGTAAAAGACAATAACGTTGAGTAACTTAAATTATAAAAATGACCTTTAGGTAGATATCACTATTGGTAACTGCTTAAATGTTTTATTTATTTACAATTTTATAATACAATACCAAGTCTGACGAATATTTCCACATGAAATGCTTAACTGTACGAAGATCCATGGAGTGATCAACTGGCTGAAAAAAGGCAATAAATATAAAATCCGACGTAGTCTAGTTTTTTGGTTACAAATTCGATTAAATTAGAGAATTATGCATTTTTTAAGGTTAAACAATATATGTGTAGGTATACTGTTAAAATTTTTCCGTTTCCTAAGGTATTAAGGAAGTTATACTAAACAGGTAACACTCATTTACAAAATTACTTAAAAATAATCAATTTTAGGAAAGAAATGGTATGTTTACTACGATTACTTTCTAACTTAAAATACAGGCCAATGCCACCTATTTAAAAAAATGGATATTCAATTAGATGTACTTAATAAAATTTTATCTTATGGTGATTTAAATATCTCAACCAAAGAGAAATGCAACTAGAACTGTGGCAACACTGTTCGAAAAAGTAACGTTTTTAAAAATAAAGACATCATCTTAAATGTACATTAAAAAAATTACCTGATCCGAACAAATTAACTGGATCTGGTCAACAGTATACCCAATATTAGATTGTGTTTGTGAATCTCCTTCGCCCCCTGGCGAGGTGGCGGTGCCTTCTCCTAACAATTTGTCCAATACATGTTCCGCTACTTTTCGACACTGAATAAAATCATTTGCTACTAATCGGTCAGGCTAAAAAAATCCCACAAAAAGAGATAAATTTTCGATATTCAACTTTCATAGCTTAGTTCTATACGGATTAATAATTAAGTGCTATACATAGTTCACACAAGGAAGTTTGAAGGTTTATGCAAGGCCAATGCTGTAGAACAAAATTGTCTAGGCGTGCAGGGCAGCGGAAATAGAGGAATTGGCCCCGCGGAATCTTCGCAATGAACAGTGGGTCAGGTCCGAACTTTCATAATTCTTTATTACCATGTATAAAGTTAACATCATCAAATGTCAAATTCCAACTAACCATATTTTCACTGTTTTTTTTATTTTTTGCAAAACATTGTTGGCGATTAAACATAACTATTATAGAATATTTAAAATTATTCTGTAATATTGCATTTTTTATCTTCTTCTTGATGTGCCATATTCTATTCAGAGTGTAGACGCCTTCTCGCACATATCTCTGTTGCGTACCAACTACTTTTATACAGGTATGCGGGATGACCGGCTTAACGTGCCTTTCGAAGCACAGTGGCTTGCCATTGCCTTCTGTGAGGTAACGAGCTATGAAAAAGTCAAATGGACAATGCGGGAATCGAAACCGGGTCTTCACGGGGGACGCTGCCACTACACCAGCTCGACCATGGATTTTCTATCATCTGATTTAATATGGAAAGAACTGATGGCGCCACTTCGCAGCCTTCTATTTAAATGATAGATATTTTTGGGAGTTCTGTATTTTTACCACAAATCTTAATAAAATAAATGGAAACATGATTTTTGTAAATAAATTTCAAACACTGTATCACAGTTTCGTGTACTTATCACCAATTTTGTGATAAAAGACGAGCAAGATAGGATGGAAAATAAAACATTGTCAAAAAAAACTTACTTTGGATTTGTAATCAGCGCCTCCGTATGCAAAAAATCATAGATATCGGCGAAGGTCAAGAAAAGTAAAAGCTTACCATAATTTAGACTGGTTGTTTGTGTTTTAGGCTCATGCAATATTTTATAAATTTATAATTTGTATAAAAGTAAAATAAAATAGAGTCACCTCATGCAGGTTACATAAACAAATTGGGACAGTCCACCAAGACTGAGGCTTAAATATTAACGTACGGTGGGTGTCTTAAATGTGGTAAGTGGAAGTTTGTTCACACAAGACTTAAATATTTGGTATCTGGGGATGACGGAACGAAGAAAGTGGGAAGTTCGGAACCTCTTAAGTTGGACTGCAAAATAATAAATAATAGTGGCCCTATGTGTTACTCTGTTGGAAGCTGTCAGATAAATTATACTTTCCAACTCCTCGGAGCAAAAGCCGTAAAAATACCTATAAAAATGCGACATATCCCCTAGGTGGGTGAAAGAAGGAAGCTTTTCTGTAAGCGTGGCATCATTAATAAGACGAACAGATCTTTTTTGAATGGAATCAAGGATGATAAGAGTCGTAGGATGCGCTATTCCCCATGACATGAGATGGTCTGATTTGGAAAATATCCAGAGTATACAGATTAGACGGAGAGAAATACTTTCTGGCTCAAGAGAGGAATCCAACCTTTTTCAAAGCAGGTGAGGTTATTCTTAAAAGCAACCGGCGCTGATCTTGAATATAAAATCAGTTTCTTCAGCAACATCTGGTTTTTAAGTAGTGAGGCCTCCAAGTGGACTAACCTTAAAATTCTTCCTTCTTGAAACTGCTAACCATCAAATAGAAACATATTAAACGAATACAGTAAAATTAACAATGTTTTATTATCTTTTTTTTTTGTAGCAAAAAACAGCTCAAATGAATACAATTTTATTTACATATATGTAAGTATATATGTTGTATAACTGGTATCTGATTCAAAATTAATTTATACCAAAAATAAACAACTGTATTTATTTAGGGTGTTTTTTACCTAAAATAAGCAATAAAATATTGTAAATTTATTGTATTTGTTTAATATGTAAGTGCCCAATCAGTGTATGTTCCCATTTGTTGGTAATACGTTTTAAAAAGAAGGAAATTTGGAAAACTTTGAGGTTAGTCCACTTGGAGGCCTAATAACTTAAAAACCGTACTATAACCAAAACTAATTTTAGGTTCGTCATCAGCGCCCCAAAAACCCCCCGTATGTAAAAATCATCAAAATCAGCGTCATGTCCAATAAGTCAAATGTTACCATAGCTTTTAATCCTAAAAAACACAAAGTGTTTTTGAAATTTTGTGGTAAAAAAAAATTCTCTTACTAATAAGGCCAACTCTATTATTTAGTTATCGCAAGTAAATTTAGATGAGATTTAAATAGACTTGACTTATTATTAAAGTTAAGATATGAACCACTGCTTGATCAAGACCAATTCATTTATGATCACTTAAGTGATACAAATAATAAATCTTATCCCCCTAAACACATTTATCAATCTATTACGAAACTACTGGATTTTAAATCTACAAAACGTATTTTCTAATCACTCTGTTAAAGGATATAGTAAACTTGAAAAAAGAATAAACCAATTTTTAAGTACGTATGTTTGTAATAAGGAAATTAATTGAAACAAAAAAATATTAATAAAAAAGTATTGCATAGCAACAACCCATAATTATTAACTTACCTTTTTTAATCTATCCTGTTTAAGTAAGTGTGAAGGAACACTGGCATGTGGTTTCAAATAGAACTGAACCTTAGTAAATTTACTTGTACAGTTATCTTCAATATTGGAAACTACCCAATTGGGCACAGTTTCATTTAGTAAAGCATTTTCAGTTTCCCCGGAAGTATCTCCTACCAGCACACGATAAAGAGTTCTTCCACCTATTTCACTAAAAAGGTAAATATTTGTATTAGAACAAGCTTTATTGCACGACTGTTTAAGTGATATTAGTCAGCCATTTTTAAGGGACTTTGCGCACTTTCCACGCGTGTGAGATGGAGATGAGCGCGACGCAAGTCGGTTTCTTTAACACAACATTAAAAAATACCAAGTAATTCAGATATGGCGTTATAAACCACTTTCGTTAAATTAAAACCACCTAGGTAAATTTTCTTTTAAAATTTTTAGTGAAATTCTGGGCACAATTAATTAGTACAGGGTGTCCCATTTTGGTCGCTAATATAGGCTAAATCGGAATCTGTAAGAGTTATCGAAAATCTGATCAAGCACTCACGAGCTCTTTTTTGAGGAAAATAATAATGGCGGAAACAGATCACGGCTATCGCGATTTGTTTGAGAGCTACAGGGTATTTCTCAGGCTCAGGCCATTAATTTTTTTTTAAAAATATATTTAAAAATTCAAAATCTCGAAAACGGTTAGGACTAGGAACAAAGTGTTTCATATGAAAAATGCTTAGAATTCAACGTAGATTTTTTTAATTTAATAATATATAGGGTGTCCCATTTAAAAAAACCTAGTTTATTACCTTTTCTAAAAAACTATAAACAATAGAAAAAATCCGAGTACGCCACTGAATTGTTCATAAAAAAGTGCCTGTAGAACCTGCTTTTAGTTTTTTAATATCTTCTATAATAAAGAAAATACGGACTTATTTCAAAATGGCCGAAATCCGAGAATTACCCTGTAGCTCTCAAACAAATCGCGATAGCCGTGATCTGTTTCCGCCATTATTATTTTCCTCAAAAAAGAGCTCGTGAGTGCTTGGTCAGATTTTCGATAACTCTTACAGATTCCGATTTAGCCTATATTAGCGACCAAAATAGGACACCCTGTACATTTATTACCAATACAGAACCTAGTATCGTTACTGACCATTTGAATAACTTCAAATGGTCAGTAATCAAATCTCAATTTTCAATCAAAATTTCATTTTGACCACGATGGCCGACTTGCCACCGAAACGTAGGTTAATGTTCTGTTAGTTGTTTTTTTTTTTTTTTTTTTTTTGGGGTTTTTCTTTTTTTTTTTTTTTTTTGTTTCAGGCTATCTGCAAGTTCATAGGGATCAACAGGGCTGAACAGGCTCAGTTCGCTATACCACAGGACCTAAACCGAAGTGGTCCCATTTTCCATATACTAGGTCCAAAATTTCAAGGCAAGTAATCTTAACAAAAACATACTATAACTAAAACTAACTAGACTGGAACTACTTCCAACATACCTTTTTTGTAGGAAATTACCTACTATGCTTGAGATGTAAAATTATTTTGTTTTAATTTGCACTATTTAGATTTAACAGTTATTTAACTAATAAAAATTATTAAAATGGAAATAGGCTTATTTAGGAATGAACTACTTATATCAAATATGCTTGGATTGTTGTGTATAATTCAAAAGTGTAATATAAGGGTTTTCATAAGGAAATCTTTACGTTTCATTTATATGACTTACGCCTTACATTTACATTCTTTGTAAGAAAACTTGTTCTTCAAAATAAAATTAACAAGTCTAAGCATTACTTTTTGAAAACACTTCTGAATGTTAAATGAATTAAGTCTTTCTAAGCTTTGCACTATCACAGTATATTTACAAAGGACATTACATAAAAAAAAACTAAATATCATATTTTTTGTTCACTTAGACCTTCTTAAAGAACAATATAGGCTAAAAAATGTATAATTCGGCGACTTGCTTTTACCCAAAACAAATTTCCATTACGCCGCTACCGCTCTATTATATTATTTAAATCTTTTTGAATATGCAAAATGTAATAAAACTAAAATTAACTTTGTTATTCTGTCACAGAATAACAAAGTAAATTTTACTGTCACAAACAAACGGACAATTCTATAGATTCTTTTAGAATACTTTAAATTACTAAGTAAGCAAAACTCAGCTACCGTATAATTTCTTTTTTCAAACTGCAATCCAAAATTCTTGGCCCAAAACCATAGTGACGAGAGAAAAACTAAAACCAAAATTACAGAACCAAATTTGGATAAAAAATGTAGGCATTAAACTGTCAACTGTTGTCAGAAAGGGTAGATCATTTAAGTCACAAAAAAATTAAAGATTTTTGCACTCTTTTTTTCCCCTATCCAAAGACCACGCCTGGGCAAACTAGCCTGTGACTAAAATAAAACTCGGCACATTTAAATGTAAGACCTTTAAAACATATATTATTGAGGGATGAACTCGTCAAATCAAATTATAATTTGTTTATTCATCGTAAAGCACGTCTAAATTCTTTAATAAATAATGAGAATTTGGACTAATTACTTTGTTTGTTAAGAAAGCATTTTTATAAAAAATGTGACTTCAGTGTTGGTAGAATTATTACATTTTCAAACCTACACTATGGGGTACATCTATTTATATTAGGGATACAAATAAGGAATCTACACAAGCTATTGTACTGTTATCACAACCATGTGCAGATTCCTTATTTGTATCCTTAATATGAGGTGGTGAGAGTCAAAGTG
The DNA here is from genome assembly GCA_019359885.1 of Listronotus oregonensis. Taxonomy (NCBI): domain Eukaryota; kingdom Metazoa; phylum Arthropoda; class Insecta; order Coleoptera; family Curculionidae; genus Listronotus; species Listronotus oregonensis. The sequence goes on along the minus strand of JAHBCN010001837.1, from coordinate 33,465 downwards.
GTATAACTCCATTTTTTCTAAATTTCACTTAACAGCTGTTTTCAACCTCAAACATGTTTTCTGTTTAGAGTAAAAGTGGGATAAATTTTCTTTTATGATTTTACCTAAAGACAGCACCACTGTTTGTTTACACTTACAAAACCTGATGGGATAAAACGCTCTGTCCTGAAAAGTTGTAGTAAAGTGAGATATACCACTTTGACTCTCACCACCTCATATGTATTCCGAAATTTATACCATTCAGTAATTCTACGAAAATGCAGTCCCAATATAAAAATATATTAAAATGAAATTACATGGACAGAACACAAGGTTAATAGTTAGTTATATTTACGTACGAGATAAGAAATGGTTATTTATAAAAAAAAACAACCAGGAACCTTCTAGCATGTTTTGAAGGAGACATGTTTAATGTTTGCAGCTACATAATAATTTTTTCCAAAAGCGATAAAAATATAATTTTAAGTCTGGAAAATTAAGTAAAATGTAAATATTTAAATTTAAAAGAAGGCTGAATGGCTGATCAGCCTATTGCCATTAAATTTAATAAAAAAAAAAATTTAAAAGCTGTTTTTTCTTTGCTTCTCAAAACTTCATAGGTGAGATAAATAATAAACATACAAAGCAACCTTACCTTAAAATTAAAGGAATGTGCTTTGGAACGCTGAAGTATATTTTGTTTTCTTGGTCAGTTTGCACCCCTCGCCAATGTTCAAATAAAGCTTGAAGTAGTAATTTTCCATAATTAACCTTATGATCCGGTTCTGGGTGGTCACGAATTCCAGCATCTTTTGCAGAAACCCAAGCCGAAAAACAGTCTACTTCATCCTGGCCTAAATGAATTGTGAGCATCTACAACAAAATATATTTATAAAGTATTAAATTTTTTATTATGTACTTACCTAAAACAAAGTGTTGAAGATAAATTAAGTTTCACACTTACATTAATAAATTGTAAAAAAACTTGTTCTGGTAAAGATAATATTTTAAATACAATAAATTTTTGCACAACGATCAACATCCACTCCGCAAACTAATCACATCAAAGAACTATAAACAAGCATTTTTAAACTTTTCTTAAACTTGCTATCCAGTCTGGTTTTGAAGATGTTCTCAGATCATGTGGTTTCTATGCAAATGAAATGCGGCTCTATTAAAAATAATGACTTTTACATTATCAAAATACCTATAATATGCGTTCTTATATTTTGTATTTAGTATTTTCATAACCATACTGGAGCCGTTATCAAGAGTAAGTTAACGTTTATTTTGATGCTTTTTTAAACTAAATTTAATTACAAACAATCGAATGAGTTATATACAGAGCTGTACGTCGCGTTTAGAAAAATGGAGGGGTAAAGAAACCTTATTGTTTGTTTTTAGTGCATAAAAAATATGAAAAATCTTGTAGAATGTTGTCACTTACTCTAAAGTTATAAATTCGTTGGCCTTGAGGCACACGTTGGCGTTAAAGTTAAACCTGTCACTTTCATTTTTGTTGTAAAATTAATTATCATTTAACATACTACCAACTTTAATCTATGCGAACGAAAAATTAATACGACCGCTAAAGTTGAACTTTATTATCTCCAATGCCAGGTTTAGCGCCAACGCAGGTCGACGCTGTTTTATAAATAACTAATCGTAAAATGAATACTTTAAAAGTTTATAGATTAACCCTTATACAAGGCGGTTTCACAATGAAACAAAAATTCATTTCAATTTTCTTGAATAGAATTTTGTTATCTGATAAATAATAAATACTGTTGAACCTAAGTAAAATAGTCATATAAGCCCTAATATTAAACATATTACCATATAACCCACATATTTTTATATTACTATACATACAGGGTGTTATAAAAATACTTTATTATATTGAAAACCGTGATCTTTATGTAAAAACAAACTATATAAATAGTAAAAAATAACCGACCACCATCATTTTCTAGGATATTTGACCTTCAAATTGTAAGTGGAAACAGCAAATAATACAATACTAGCCACTGGACGTCTTTTGCAAACCCTTTAGATACCAATAATTTTTCGTTGCCATATTTTCATGACATATCCTGTAGAAAAAATCAGCTTTCGTTTGACAAGAACTTATTACAAAATTATTATAATACATGTCTTATTTTCGCACAAAAAAATAAAATAATTGTTGGTAAAAGACATATTAAACGCATTGCAATTGATTTGTACACTGTTCAATATTGTCCATGTTTATTTCCGCACAAAAAATTCAATTGCAAACAAGAATATCCGAAGAATACTTTACGGTACTAATATTGTTTGGTAACAAAGATACAAAATACTTTATTAAAACGCCTTTTATTTTACCAGCCTTTTAAACCAAATTGTTAACAAATTTACACAATTGTTTAAATTGCGCGGCAGGCAATGCTAAGGTCAAGAGCCTCTTCTGTTCCTTCTTTCAATATGGTGTTTGCTGCCACATTTTTACTTTCAACGCCATTTGCCAGCATCGACATCCCGCGCGACAGTCAGCTGAAAATATACCCCTTACCTTTTATTATTAAACATTTTAACAAAGCCCCTTGTTACCTGATAATTTCGTGTATACCTGGTATCCAAAACAAAATATATTCCCCTCTAAACAAAAAAAAAACACAAACTTAAAAGGTAACAAAGATAAGCGGTAAGTGCACGATTACTTCGTGAGCGCTTTGGTTGACCATCTGATGATCAAAAACGTTTTTTCGGGAACAAACAGAACAGCTACGCTGACTGGTTTCTATAGTATCATACTATTATCTGTTATTTTTTTTAAAAAATAACAACTGAACGACAAATGCATCGCATTGGTTCCTAAAGTCAGTAACCATGGGTATCCATGGCAACTAATTAATGGGGAGACTTTTTTTTCTTTTTTTTCTGCTTATGCCAATCTCAAACGAAAATGTAATATTTTATATTATTTTTCTATTATATTTAAAAAATGTTAACTAATATAACAATAAAACTGTTTTTGTCGACAAGTAATAATATTTAATAAACATTTGTGTGAATCGATAAATTAATTAAAGCTGACGAATACAAGCCGTATTTATCGTAATTACCATGATTTTTTTTAATAACTTGATAAATATTTTATCCACATATATACAGGGTGTAAAAAGTATGATGCTTACGATTTTAATGGGCGATAGTGGAGCTAATTAACAAGTCAAAAGTTTATATGACATATGTGTCAAAACTTGACAGATTTTTGTCTAAACAATGTCAAAGTTATGAACTTTGAAAGCAGTTATTTCTGAAAACCTTAACAACTGGAAACTTTTGTCTTAATCGCTTATCAGTAGATTCATTTGCTAATAAAATAAACTAAGTTTTAAATGTTTCAATCTACAAAAAATAAAAAATAATAATTTTTAATCAAATTTTTCTCCCACTTAAAAATTTAAAAAACAATTGGCAACAAAGCTACCCAAAAGCTTTGTGCGTGAAGTAAAGTCACTTGTACATTGTGCTCACCGGCCCGGCGCGATATTTTTGTTTGTTTTTAAATCGGGAAAATATTCCGATATATTTTAAATTCAAGACAAACGTAGTGCAAGTGTACCAAAGAGTTATGAAAATGGAATGTGTGCGACCGAGAAATCGTATTCTTAAAGGGGTTTAAAGCATAATAATTTGTGTTCTTAAAATGGATATTAAGCCTATTCTTGTGGTAGGAGCAATTATTTTTTAATTACAAATAAAAACCAAACAATAATTTATTGTTTTTTACTAAAATTTATTTCCAAATTAAATATCAAAATAAATGGCAAAAGGTAATTTTTATTATTTGTATGTAAATGAACATCTTAAAAAAAACGTTCGACGTTCGACTCGCTGCGACGAAACGGTTACATCCTGGATGTATATGTAGCAATAATTTGAAAACATTTTTCACTCCCCAGTAATGTTTCTGTTTCGCTATTTGTTTTTTTTTCAAAAATAAATACAACTGAAAATATCAACCCATTTAGCAATCAAAACCTTATAACAGCAAAAAACGAGAAATGTTAAAATATCTGAGCCAATTCATACGTTCTCGCTTCCGTTTTATACTTCTATGCTTCTTATTACACACTTCTTTTTATTTTTTTAGTGAAAAACCTTAGGGCAATTTAAAAAATTGTGTTTAAAATATTTTAAATTTTAGAGTAGTAACTAAAATTAAATCCGCACGCTTATGTATATGATTTTCAAGGGACTTCCATCGCTTAAGATTTCTGTGCTCGACGTGAGTTCTAAAGATGCACCTAATGGGTTATTTAAACTTTTTTATCTATTTGTGTATTTGCTGATCGATAAAAGGACTTATGAATAAAACACCATATCTGAATGGTTTGAAAAATCTTTGGCACCAACAGTTAACAAAAAGATTAAGCGAAAATTCGGGAATTAGGTTTATTTTATAAATATTAGTCATGCACAATAAATATTAGTATTTTTTTACATTTACTACTTAATATAAATGCTATTTAGGATTAAAAAAAAAATTAAGATGCATATTTTTAAATTGCGGTTTTTGATAACATTCTCAAGTGAGGTCACAAATAACCAAATTAAAAAAGTCACCCTATTAATCAAATTTTTAGCCCCAAAATTTATTTAAAAAATACCAAAACTTACTTACCCCTGTCTTTAAATCCGTATTAAACCAATTAGGCACGTACATTAATTTTTCGCTATTTTTTGTTTTAATTTCCATCTGATAATTAACAGCACCTAAATCTTCTACCTTTCTGGCCTATAAAAATATATATTAAAAATTAATTAACAATTGCTTATTACAAAACATACCCGAAGAACGTCGTACATTGCAACATTACCAACAGAATCTTTGGTTAAAATATGCCGTTTATCGTTTAAAACGCTAGCTTTCACTATGGCAGCGTCACCAGGAATAATTGAAATCGGTTGGGCCGGCATCGGATTGTCTTCCTTAAATTGTTTTTCACTTGGTAATTTCCAACAACGTACTGTTGAATCGGATGTTGACACCTATGGATGAAATATATAAAGCTTGTAATGTAAGATACAAAAAATTAAAACGTCAAATATTTACCAAGACGTTTTTGTAACTTCTATAGCTTTTTTAATTGTAATCAATAAACAATCTTTAAATTCCGAAATTTTTAACCTTAAATGAATTTGCCAGTTTTAAATTATAACAGTTGGGCTGAAAAGTTCGTAAGCTAACATAGATTTTTTTTTTTTTTTGATAAAATATAGTTGACTTCGAGGGCTATACAACGGTCATACAATTTTTCGATACCATTTTTACAGTACGAATTGCCTTTAGCCTCAAAAAGGGCCTCAGTTTTACCGACGATTACCTCTTCATCGGCGCTAAATTTCCAGCGAGGATTCTCTTGAGGTCTTAGAACAGGAAAAAGTCGCTGGGAAGCAGATCTGGAGAATATGGTGGACGCGGAAGCAATTCAAAGCCCAATTCATGCAAGTCTGCAATTATTTTCATTGATTTGTGGGCCGTTTTTTCGCGATTTCGCCCTTCAAACGCTCCAATAACGCTATGTAATAGTCGCTGTTGATGATTTTTCCCTTTTCAAGATGGTCGATAAATCTTATGCATCCGCATGCATGCGCATCCCAAAATACTGATGCCATAATCGTTCCAGCCAACTGTTGTGTCTTTCCACGCTTTGAAGTCGGTTTAACATGTGCAGTCCACTCAGATGACGTCCGTTTTGATTTTGGTGAGAAATAATGGAGCCATGTCGCATATCGACGCATAAATTCGGGTTTATTATGATGGAACAGCTCCAAACACTCGTTGTTGTTTTTGGTCGATTGTGAGCTCGCGCGGTACTTTGAACAGAGCTTTCGCATGCCCAAATATTCTTTCACGATATGTGCAACACTTTCTTTTGATATCTTTAGAGTCTCAGCTATCTGGACAATGTTTTCATCGGTAAAAGCCTCTTTGGGGCGTCCACTGCGTGCATGGTCATTGGTGCTCATTTCGCCTCGTTTAAACTTAGCAAACAACTTTTCAACGGTTGATTTTCCTGGTGCAAAGTCCGAATAATGTTTATCAACCCAAGCCTTGGCTGACCAAAAAGCAATGCTTTATTAACACACGAAATTCCTTTTTATCCATTTTTTTTAAACTAACAAAAGTTGCTTCACTCAAAATGCTATTACTAATCCGACTGCTGTCAAATTTATATACGGATTTTTTGAGGGGTAGGACTAACTAAAAATCATATAGATTTAATGCTAGTTGCGTAATCTATTTGTAAGCCCACGAACTTTTCAGCCCAACTAATATAAGTTGCACTACTGATTTACATATACATAAAAAGTAGTTTTCTTAAAGTGTTTTTCCACGAATTGGTGAGTTATTATTTCATAATTTGGGCTTTGGTGACATGTTTAATAAATGTGAATAAATCGAACAATATTAGCAAAAAGTTATTATCACTGATAAAGTTGTAGTACAAAGAAATATATCCGTCAAACTAAAAAATATTCAATGAAAACCAATAACCAGTGTTTTTTTCGTTCTATGTTTAAAATGGATTTTTTTCAAGTACTGATTAAGTTTGTTAATTTGTTTTGCAGTTATGTGCCACCTTGTCCAAAAGGTGGCATTAAATGACATATTTGCATGTTCCGTACTCGTTAACGAAATAATAGAAAAATGGGTTAAATATTCGTTAATTACGGCAACTACTACATACTAACAATACTTCAATAAGCCTTTGTGGAATCTCCTAAAAAAGAAAATATTTCTGTATGCCGTTCGAAGTGATCATGTTTTAAAGATGTATGTAAAAAAGACACACCTATTATTTCATTAGGTTATGTCGTGCTTAAATCATAAAATATCTTTCTATTTCACGCCTTTATTCTAATACCTTATTATTATTAATTTTTCCTCCTACATATTTTTTGGACACTATGTTTTTTTTAGTTACATTCTTACTGCATATTTTAAAACAGTGTGGATTGTTTATAATTTTTAATTTTCAAAAAACATAATTCCAAGTGAAACCATCATCTGATCACGAAATGAAAAAGGAAATTGTAATTTTTTCAAACAATGTCCAAAATTATTCAAAATTTAATCCCCTTTTATAAATGTTTTGTGAAAATTAGTATTGCTATTAATTATAAATATTACCCTTTTCATACCACCCAAGATAAAAATTAAAATATCTTGAAAGCCTTTAGGTTTACCGATTTAATTCAAGAGCACATTTTTATATAAAACCAAGCAGATAATAAGAATTATGTACAAAATTATCAATAATATTAATACAAAAAAAGTTATGACGAAATAATGGTAAAAAAATAAATAAAATTGCCAGAACATACGCCTCTGGTCCATAATACTAACAAAAGTTTATTATTAGAAGGTGTATTTCAGTCAATGTTCTAACTGCGCCAAGTTTTGTTCAAATCAAAAAACCCTATATTTCTGCGATGGTCGTATCATCATCACACATCACAGATCGTTTGACCAAAATTTTTTAAGAGCGATAGTTATCGAGTATTTCAAAGAAATATCATGAAAAAAAAATTCTAATTTTTGTGTTTGTGTTTGTGTTCACGAGCTTGAAAAAATTTTTTACGATAAAATTATGATATTAAATTAATAACCTGTTCATTTAGCTTTATTTATTTTTTTGTAAATTTCTATACGGTGATTGGTTCTGAAGATATCCTACTTGAAATGCAAAAGGATCTTTTTGGCTTTAACCATCAATATCTCAGGAACCAATCATCGGACAGAAAATTGAAGGTTAGATCCAAAATCGGCAATTAATTTCCTACAAAGTTAGTTTGCGGCCGTCGAATTTTTATTTTTTTTTTATTCTTAATTTTAACCGAAACAAAGAAAAAAAATATTTTTTTTCTTGCTCTGAAAAACCCTCTGCATCTTTGGAAATCTAATGTTTGCACGAATTTTTATACTCCAATGCACCCCCAACAATCCCAACCGCTGTGTTCACACATCGTCGTTGTGGTTGGGCCCAGTAGGATCTTTTGGAACATGCGCTAGAGTTGCTGGCTATCGGCAACTCTTGTTGCCACCGTATGGAACGGGATCCGAAGCTAAGATCAATACAAGGCTTTAACTCAAGGTGTTAGCATACCGTGCTGATGAGTGAATGACATCCTGTGCCTTAAACAGGTGTCCCCAACGGTGTCTCTGAGATACAGGACGACCTCTCAGAGTATCTAGCCTTACTGCGGTAATGCGGGGCTCTGCCGTGGTGGACTATTACTTCACTAGCTCCAAACAGAAAGCGGACAGAACCGCTTTCATAGGAAAAAAGTGACAAAGGTGCCCTGACCGAACCGGATAAATCCGTTTCGAGAGGTGCCACTCAAGCAGACAAAGGTGCGCCGACCGAAACGGGTGAATCCGTTTCGTAAGGTGTCCCTGAAGTCATCGGCGCCTGTTTCACGGGGTAGAGCTAATCCATCCTGAACAAACAGGTGCTTAGGAAGGGTTCCCTGAATCCAAGCAGAAGGCGGACAGAACCGCCTTTATAGGAAAAAGGGTTCCCAGGCTTTAAACAAAAAGCGGATAGGACCGTTTTCATAGGATAAGGCCGGAGATGTGGCCTCAGAAAGAACATCTGGTTCCTGTAACAAGGACCTGGTAGCTACCCACGTCACTAGACCGGGAGAGGAGGGCATGATGGATGTAATCGTCTGCTCGTCATACTCTCCAGGAGAGAGACACCAGGACACATCAGAACACATTGTGCTCGTGTCCGGTAGCGACACGAGTAAGAGAAGATGCAAGAACTCTCTCCCAATCTGGTATCGGATTCATTAGAAGTCCGATCCTATTGGGAGAAATATAAAAAGGTGTGAGCCACAATAGACCGAGCGGTCGCAGTGGAGGGCGTAAAAAGTCCACTCACTTTAAACCTACCTACCTACCTACCTACCTACCCCCAACAATCCTGCAAATCGGCAGATCGAACAATCGAGTGGTTTTTCTAAACAGTTTGATTAAAATTTCAGAAAGAATTTAAGGAGCAAAATTTTCATTTCTAGTTACCCTGGAACCCTCGTAAAAATGAAAAATTGAATTTTTTTCAATTTTTTTGTAGTTGGGCATCTTTTATCCATTGAATTTGAAAATAAAAAAAAAAAGATTTTTGAAAAAAAAAGGATCCCTCGATTATCTTGTGGAAAATGGGTTTCGGGTAATTCTTTTCAAACTTTGCACTGTAATAGTTCTCAACACGCTGTTTAAAATGTGGAAAAATAAGTTAAAAAATAATTGGTTAAAAACTCACTATTGCCATTTACACCTACCCATATCCCTTGCTGATCAGCAGTAAAACACATTTTCAGAATAGGCGCATCCTCTGCGCAAACTAGTGTATAATTTTGTGGATTTTTAAGTTCAGTCATTATAATCTAAAACAAAAAAGTTATTATAAAAAATATAATGCACCAAAAACCTTAGCAAAAATAGCATCGATCGAATGTAAACGAACTGAATTAAATCATGATTTTAATTATAATTCGAATGAGCTAATTTTTAAGGTTAAATTCAAAACCTACAAATAACTAAGAATTAGTTGAAATCCAGAGAACTAACCAAAATTACTGTCTGGATTCCCTATTTTATTTAAAGCATAGAAACCTCGAAAAAAGATCAACAAATGGTGAAACCAGAAATTTGTTTGATAAAGAATAATTTAAAATATTTAAGGTTTCTACAATACAATCTTTAATGATCACTATTCAAAAAACTTTAAAATCTATAGAATAAATAATAATAACTTAGAGGCCACAGCTGGAAACTAGGTAAAGAACGTTATGGCAAGCTCTTAAAAAACAGCTTCATAGCAGTGTAGTCAGTCCCGCAAAATAAAATGGGTGACTAAATATGCAGAAGCAAGTACATTATTTGTGTATTATTTTAAACTCTATTGGATATTTAAGCAAGCTAAAAAAAAATACTAGATAAGAAAAAGAACAATAATTTTATAGGTTTTTCCTTCCACTGCTATTAAAAACACTAATAAAAAAGGGTACATAATCTATATTTTAAGAATATTTGCAGCATCAAGCATCCTAAACGAAGTTTACTGGCAAAAAGGGTATTAAATATTTTATCTCTAACCTATGGCTTAGCTAATTTTTTAAGTGGTCATTTGTGGACAAGTGCTAAGTAGAAAAGGTAATAACATAAATTTTTGCCATTTAAGAAATAAGCTTAGGAAGGAATATTAAAGATCATTTTATATGTCTGTAACACTCACAGACCTAAACTTATTAAATACAATCTCTTTTTAAAATGCATTCATTTTTTAACTGTGTTTTTAAGATATCAATAAAAATATAGCCATTGTTAATAAATTTTATATGTTTACCAAACACTGAATAGTTATATTTCAGAAACAAACCTTTTTATCTCTACCACCTGAAATGATATGGGAAAAACTTTCTGTAGCCAAAAGTGCCCAAACTGAATCCGTATGAACTAGTATTGTTTGGGTACACCTAAAAATATGAAAAAGTAAATATTATTCATATCTTAGTTTTTATTTAAAAAAAATTGATGCTATTAGCCGTTACTATGTGGTAATTAATCATCATGAAGAACACTGATAAATAAAACTACTATGTTTTTTTACCACTATTTTAGTGGTAAAAAAACATAGTAGTTTTATTTATCAGTGTTCTTCATTATTTTTTTAGTTAATATTATAAAAATAGCATTTGCACATTTTACCATTTTTTTCATTAATAAGAGATTTTTAAATTTAAATTCAATACTTAGGCGGCCTCCTATGCTACCTGCCATGAACCAATATAATTATGACGGAGTAAATGTTTACAGAAATAACTGCCAATTATCAAAGATTTAGTCGTATTTTATCTATTTTTCAGATGCAAACCTTTATATTTATCTGCACAATATATGTGCGAAATTTAAATAGCATGAATTAAGGGGTTGGAGAGTGTATGCGCGAGGGGAGTGCTTTCATTTAGGCTGGAATTAAGTTATTATTACTTCTGACGGTTCATAAAATACATTCCAAGCCATTAGAATCATTTTCTGTTAGGGCCAAAAACGGTCCTTATAGACCCTCATCCTTTAAGTGTTTTTTGTCAAAGTCAAAATAAAAGATGTAATCTACTGTGCTATCTACCTTTGTTGTCCAATATTCCAAACTTTAATAGAACCATCGCTACTTCCAGATATACACTGAGTCCCATCCCTTGATACGACCAAAGCTTTAACGGTTTCAGTGTGACCTATAACAAAATTATCGTAAAATAATAAAAACTATGAACAAAAAGAGACATAAAGTAATAGACAATGAAGATGTATTTAACAAAAAACATAGTAAGAGAGAGGATGAGTTTATAACTATTTTTGTAAATGAAGCGTTTATGTTACCAGAATTCCTTGTTATATATTCTTTATAAATTCATGACTGTTTTAAATATTAATTCCGCAAAAATATATTTGTGGTTATCTTAAATACTTAATTTATTAAATAAGGTATCGCATAATTTATCTCAAAAAATCTAAAAAATAATTAAAAAAAAAAACAAAAAGTAAACAAAGTCAACATTGGTGATAGGCATTTTCGGCTCATTCCTTTGACAGTTAAGGTACATACTATATGAGAGAAGTTTAACATATTAGTTTACTGTCGACCAAAACAGGTATCACTATCTATTTTTATCCTATGTTGGTGATTAAAAATAAAGACTATTACTGCTCTATTTCTCTATTTCCAATAACAGCCAAGTAGCCAGTTTGTGAGTAAAAATACTAGCATATTCTAAAAAGCATTGGTCGTCCACGAAGGCTCAAAAGTACAGTAATTTAAATATAAAAAAATGCGGTATGTCAAGTCAACGGCCTTGCCTCGTGTAAACATCACTTTTTGTTCGGTAGTAAACTGCAGGTCGTGTATAACATTACCCAGATCTTAATAGAAGTCAGAGCTAGAAGTTATTTATATGTATAACCTTTCACACACGGTGTGGTTCTAAAGCATGCAGTGAAAGGAACCCGCAATTTTCTTATAGAAAATGGATTTCAGCCAATTCTTTTCAAACTTTGCGTAGTGATAGCTCAATACGCTGATCAAAACACGGGCACAAAACCCAAAAACCCTCCAAGCCCACCTCAAAGGTCACTACGGGGACTAAACCTGAACACCCCCCAAAATCACCCTCAAAGGTCACCAAGGATAATATTGACTGATAGTTTGGTCAATTGCTCTGCGGAATTTTTTGATAGTGTTATCTAATTGTAGCCACATGGATTTTTTTCGGGATATGTAACCTCCTCAATAACTTTTCTCCCTCGACTTCAGACTCCAATCTCACCAACTACTAAAGTCTTCTGCCCTGTTGACGGGGGCAACTTATTTTATCATGAATTTCATTCCAGGGCCGGCTGTATGGCCACGTCTTACCCTCCAACCCCAATAATTGGATACCCACTCACACACCTCCCCCATTTCCCCCAAGACCTTGCCATATGAAGTTTCTGCTCACGGATTTTGAACAGTTTATAGCAAATTTCTCACCATGTTAGGGTAACGGAATACTATCTAATACCCTTTAACCCCACCCCCGAAATCAGAGTCCAACCCCCTAAACCACAACACTTGCATATTAACTCATCCACACACAGGTCACATAGACTTTGCTTACAAACAAGCATATTTTTCACCCGTACACGCACAAATGCACACACACGCACACACACAGGGTTGGAGGATAACACGTGGCCATGCAGCTGGCCGTGGAATGGAATTATGATAAAATGGCTTTGCCCCCTGTCGGCAGGGAAGCAGACTTTAGTAGTTGGTGAGATTCTGGAGTCGGGGAGGAGGTATTGGGGGGGGACGTTACATACTTCGTTAAAAAATTCAAGTACGAGGGATGTCAGGCTGAAGCTCTGTAACTATTTAAGTGGCTGCAATTTAACATCACTATCAAAAAATTTCGCAAAGCATTTGCCCGGTGAGACTTTTGATCACTGTACAAAGTTTTAAAACAATCGGCCGAAAACCATTTTCCATAATAAGAAAATTGCGGGGTCCTTTATAAATTTATGATTCTGCGCTTCGTCATAATGGGGAAAAAAGCTAAACAAAAAGGAATATTTTGCAAATTAAAAAAAGAAATAATTTGAAAAAAGATTGCATTTTTGGTCATTTTAAAATTTGTAAAAAACTTAAGTAGACTTTTCTAATGACATACCTTTAAGTTTGCATTGTTTAACACATGTTCTAGGATCCCATAGCCTTAGAACTTTTTCTGTTGACCCACTAACGATAATACTTCCTGGTGGATTCATTGCTAGACTATATATAGATTCTTTACTACCCATTAAACTTGATGCTAAAAATAAAACCTGTTTAATACCGTTGCAGAAGCATGTTAGACTTTAATGCGAAATGTAGTTTTGACGTTGCTATAAACCAATGAATAACACTGACATAACGTTCTGTTAAATTCTAAACCTGTTATTGGCAACCGGGTAATAGTTCAAAAAATGATATAAAAATATTTGTTGTATACTTATTGGCCTTAATAACTAAATCAAAAGTTTTTGTTATAGGTTTAAATATAAACTTTTCAATAATTTCAAAACTTTTCATTGGGTCTAGAAAGTTTATAACAAAATGGAACCACTTCGGTCCTGGTCCCGGGGTATATATAACTGAGCCTGCTCAGTCCTACTGACCCCTATGACATTGCAAATCCTTGAAACAAAAAGAAAGAAAACCCAAAACCAAAAATGTATAATAATCATAAACTTATCTACGTTTCGGTAGCAAGACGGCCACCGTTGTCAAGATGAACTTAAATGAAAAAATAGAAATTAAAACTAAATGTTTAAAAAGATATGGTTTTGAAATTTAGGAAATTTTGATAGCTTTTTTTATATTTATGACGTTTTTTTTGAAAATTTAATATTTTTTGCCTGAGTTGGGCATGACCGTGGAAGCCATTAGCTTTATAAACAATTTTATTGCCATTAATTTCCTAATAAGGAATTCTACTGGGAAAGTCAATGTATAACTAATCTTTATAAATTCATGTAATCAAATAAAGACGGAGATACACTCAGGTGTACCGAATGAAGCACCTTTCAGTCGGTACATATTATTAAAAATAATATCAAGCTGTAAAGTTTCTACCAGAAATACGTATTTGTGCTGAAAAACGCTTTTTTAAAATTTATTAACTTTTAAAACTAAACCTATAACATTCAAAAACAAAATTCATCGTTCATATCTCGAAATCGAAACAAGATAGGGCCGTCATTAAAAGAGTACTGAATGGACTACAACTTTCCCCATTTAACCATCTTTTTATCTCTTACAGTTTTCAAGATCCTAACAATTTCGGACATACTGTATATTAAAATCATCTTTTATGATACCAAATAAGCTAAAATTAACCTAGTTTTGTCTCATTTACTTGGTTTTTCCTATTATTAGCTTTTGAAACATGTTATAGAAATATTTACAATGGGAAACCGCGTCCTTAAATTAATATTACTAATTTAGTGTAATACAAGTATGGTTTATATCAAGTAGAAAAATAATATTTAGATGTATTTTCTACATTTTTTCTTTTATTTCAATTTTTGCACTTGGTAGTTGGACAGAAATAAATAACAGATTGGAATGTGGATTTAGGTGGTGTGGTTACATTAAAACAAAGATTTTCGTCTATTATGTAAAATAAACAGAGATTTAATAAAATATTTAAAAACATTGATGTATAACATCTGCTCTATAAAAAAAGTAGATTCTTGGGTGACTAAAATTAGACAGTCAAAATAAAATTTCTTAGTTATGTTACGCGAAACTGGTTTTTAAATAAATGTTCCAATGAAACTACTCCTGGTTTACCCGAAAATATCCAAACTACTTAGATGGGCAAACGGCAGACGTGGAAACGCCGAGTGGTTACAACTTACTACATTGATTAATGTTAAATTTAGAAATTTACACATGGCGAGAAACGAAATCTGTAAGGAGCCGCCTGGGTCTTGGGGACAAACGACAACAACATACGATGCAGAGAACGTTACCAATTTTCTATGGACCTTAACGTATAAGTGAAGGGCTTCTCATAGAACTCTAGAAGTTGGTAAAAAAAAGTACAGTTGTATTCATAAAAAGGCGTAGAGGTAATAGAAAAGGTAACCAGCCTTACTACTTAATCAGCTTCTGTAACTAATTTTTGTTGAAGGTTATAACTACGGAGGACAAAAGCAGGGCCGTATCTAGGTATGGCTGCGCCCTTGGCGGGGCTTAAAATTTGCACCCCTCTCCACAGACCAAGGTATTTGGGGAGTATGGAATACCCCTTAACGAAAACAAGGAGTTCGGGGGTTTCTCCCGGAAATTTTACAAAATTAAAGTGCAAAGGTGTAGGTTTAAAGTGTTTTGAACCGAAAATTTCGCTTCTTTAAAATATCAATTTTGTGGTGGAGTTTGTGTCAAATTTTATATTTTCTTTATATGGAAATATTAGCCCACTATTTGAAAGAGACATGATTTACATAAAACAACTGTTTGTATCTAACTGAAAAAAGTGGAATGTAAATTAACTATACATCCTTATTTGCGGATTATTATACTTTGAATAATTTTTTTCCACAATAAAATCGTAGTTGAAAAATTACTGTGCATAGCAGACCTACTAAAACGTAACATTTATACTTTAATAATTTAATAAATTAAATAATAGACAACAAAATATTCGATTAAATACTTATATTATATGTTTTTATTAATTTTGTCGATAAAAAATAACAATAATATGCCTATGGTACTGATAACTAATGGAAAAAAAATATGGCCTATTTTGCGCCCTTCAAGTACCTGCGCCCTTGGCGGGCGCCCATCTCGCCACCCCCTAAATACGGCCCTGGACAAAAGGAAAGAGTAGAATCGCAATGCTTTAAAAACGGGTATTTATGTTTTTATGTTGTATGTAGTTTCAGTTCTTAAAGATGTCACAAGATGGTGCAGTTGTTGTCATAAAAATTACTTCGTTCCAAAACTGAGGGTCGCGATATACAACGCAAAAAGTACCCTAGATTGTCACCGTTTCTTGGCAAGGGACATTTTTTCGCAGCTAGACGGTTTTTTAGTTCAGATCTTTGATTCTTTTACTAGGAGTTGGTTGCGAACCCGAAAGTCCTATACAGCATCCTTCGCTATTTTAAATGGATTATCTCTTAAGTATCCCAATAAAGCAGCATTTTATTCAGAAGTAGAAACTTTGGGACGACCAGAACGATTTCTTCTGTTGACTAAAATGTTTAATTTTCAAGATAGTTTTTATGATAAAACTCTGCTACAGCCCAAATTGACCATGCATTTTCGATTCTGCACAATATTTGAGGTAGGAACACTACTACCAGGTATTTTCAAAAATGAAGTGTACGCCAATGTTTTGCTTGTTTAAAAACCTATGACAAACCTATAACCATGGAGGACTACAGAAAAGAGTGAAAACGAAGTGGATTAACCTTGTGTCCAAGTTTATAGCGATAGGGTGCGCTGGTTACGATCGTATAGGCTTCTGATAAAGTGTTGCCACATTATAGTGGTATTTATCCAATTTTTTTTAAAGATATAAGATTTTTTTCTTAAAACGTTTTTCATTTTTTATGGAGACTATTTTGTTTTAAAATTAAGAAAGTAATTTTTTTAAATAAAAAGTTCTGAAAGAAAATTGGAAGATTTAGTCGATAATAAAAAGCCATATATTTGGAAAGATTTATTTATTGAACTAGAGTTGCATACATAATAATTTGGGTTTCGTTTAAGCAATTTTTTACTTGCATAATTTTCTAAGCTTAATTAAAAAGGCCAACAAAAACTAATAGAACTTTATCAGACCAATGTATTTTAAAACGGAAATTATACTTTTAATTATTTTGTTTTTAATAAGGTGAAGTAAAGGGTGGTGTGGAGCTGGTGGGATTTAAACTCGCGCTTTACTTACTACAAACATAGGTCTCTATCCATTGATCTTCGACTGCTACGTAATATTTTCTGCAGAAATCGGTTAAGAAAAAAACATTACATATTAAAAAAATATTATAGTTTAAATAAAATTTTATGAAAAAACTGAAACCTTTACTGGTAAACCATATTTAATGTATTATATAAGTGATAAAATACCCCAGTGGCGTGAAGTATGTATCCTTGTCTTTATGTGTTAACAGCCTCCACTTACCTTATATGTTTAAATTCAAAATTAAATTAGCCATTTTGGAAAAACACGATTGGATGGATATAAAACATTTTAATGATATTATATATAGTTCTTTTTCTTCTTTTATAGTATATATATTTTTATTTTGCTTTTATATAAGTGTAAATAGTTAATAAACTAACACATTGTGACTGGCTAAATGGCAGAATAGCCTCAGGCCAAAAAAAAAAAGTGATAAAATTAAGTGTTATTAAAAAGAAGAGCTAGTTTTACTGCATGATTACCACGTTTTATCGCGTGGGGGCAATTTGATTGATTGAAATGGTGCGATTTGAATGGCAAGCACGGAGTAATTAATAGGTAAGAAAAATAATAAGCTTTAAATTCTGAAAACTTTGTTGGGATACCACATTTTATTTAGTGGGAGTCCCCTACGTAATTCATCATGCATTAAGTATGCGTATAGTAGAAAACATATGGTAATATTTTACTTTACGGACATGACGTCGATTTTCATGAATTTTTGCATACAGGGGTTTTTTGGAACGCTGAGCACGACTCTAAAATCAAATTTCTTTCCGGCCACCTCTGATTTTTGAGTTATGAGGCCTCCAAGTGGACTAACCTCAAAAGTATCCCTTCTTGAAACTAATTACCAACAAATGAGAACATACACTTGTTAGGCACTTATATATTAAACAAATACACTTTATTTAACAATAATTTATTGTCCTTTTTTAGTAAAAATCACCTCAAATGAATCCACTTTTCTGTATGTTGTAAGAATATATATGATGTATATCTGGTTGCCTAATTCATAATTAAGTTGTAAAGAAATAAAAAAAAAAATTAATTTGAGATGAGGTTGTTAGTAAAAATATGCAATACTATTTTGTAAATTTTAGTGTATTCGTTTAATATATAAGTGCCTAATCAGTGTATATTCTCTTTTGATGGTAATCAGTTTCAAGAAGGAGGAATTTTGAGAAAATGTCCATTATGAGGTTAGTCCACTTAGAGGCCCCATAGCTCAAAAGCCAGAGGTTGCCAAAAAAACAGATTTTAGATTCGTGATCAGCGCCCCAAAAAAATCCCGTATGCAAACATTCATAAAAATTGGTATGTTTTGTAAAGTAAAATATTAATAATAAATTTTAAGTTGTTTGTAGTAATTTTTATGACCTGTTATTTTAAATACTTTTATAAACAGTGACTGATAATGACATGTTAGGTTAACAGATATTGTCAAAATAAAATATTGTATTGATTTTGTTTAGAATTGTACCAAGTTCTTTATATATTTTACTAGCCAATAAAAATAGTTTATGTCAGACCCAACGACCGCTGAGGAGATGCTGTCGACGACGAACTTCAGAAAACTGATGTCGAGCCGCAATCTGTGGCGCACGATAGCGGTTCTAAGATAAACGTCGAGACACCAACTTAGGGTGATTCAGTCTGTGGGTCGTTCACATCGGCGTTCAGCGAAACAATGCTCACTCCACCTAAGCAAAATTAACCAACTGCTACCAGCATCGGCATGGCTAAGAAGGCAGCAGTAACTTAAGTGGTAAAAATCATACAGTATAACTTTCAGCACTGCAGGCAGCAACGGCAACTTTGTGCCATCACCTTGATGGGCTGCTAGATACAGTAGTACTAATCCAGGAACCCTGGAGAAATAGTAGGCTTAAGTAAACTAATGGGTAAAATAATTAGCTTTCCAAGCAACAGCCAACATAGGACAGCCATATACATCCCTAGGTCATCCTCTTGTAAATAAATATAAATAGTATTGCAAAAATTATGAATTTGGATTTAAAAAAAGGTGTAATGGGTAATAACTTACTGGTCACTGTATTATTACTAGCAGTTAATGCTGTTAATGTGTTAATATCCCATAAGTAAATGGATTTGTCAAAACCAGCAGATGCTACTTGTTCCCTATCTTTAGCATATGCTAAAGCTTTTACATAATCTTTATGCGTTCTTAACGTAGACATACAAAATCCTTTATAAGCATTCCAGACCTTAACTGTGGTATCAGAACTTGCGGATATCACTAAAATTAAGTAAAACAAAAATATTAATTTAAAACATTTAACTGTAAATTATAAGTAAAATATATATTATTATTATTATCGTACATAAACAAAAACAGAAATTGTTGGTATACCATCATATTGGTAATAAAACAGGGTGTTTGAAAAATACACGACCAAATTTCAAGACATGATTCTTTATTGAAAAATACTAAAAAAAGCTTTCCGAAATATGGGTCCGAAAATGCATAGTTTTCCAGATATAGAGGGTGTTAAACTTTAAAAAAAATGTAATTATCTTTAATTCCCTGTAGCTAACTTTCTTGAAATTTGTCAGTTTGATTTCTATTAATAAGGGTCTTTATGCATAATTAAATTAAAATTCTTAAGTCCAATGGCGTCTCAAAAGGCACCTTAACGAATATAATTGTGAAAAAAATGAATGCCACTCACTTTTTTTACAATATATATATATATATATATATATATATATATATATATATATATATATATATATATATATATATATATATTTTATATTATATATAGATATTAAAACACCCTGTATCCAAGGAAGTTTAAAGGTGTATGGAAGCCCAATGCTATGGCCCATTCGATCAAAAAATGTCCAGCCCAGTATGAAAATAACTGTCAGAGTTGGCCCCGCCGATTTTGCGCAATAACGAAATTCCACGAAATAATTTACTGTGTTGCCTACTTACACACTGATAAATCAGTGTGTAGTTAGGCAACACAATATACTTTTATGAGAGCCGTATTAGTTTCGATTGTTTTGCTTTGTGTGATTATATTTTGTAGTTGCAGAAGTTTTCTTGGATTGATTAAAACCTTCTTATTTTAGTGATTAGTGTTTATTAAATTGTGACTATAATTTTGTGTTTATTGTTTGTTACTTATAATATCGTAACAAAATGACTAGAGGTTGTATGGTTTTATCTTGCAAATCTAAGGGTACTTTAGGTAAGTATTTCTTATATTTAAATTAGGTGCTTCTTATGAGACGTAACGTTAGGTAACCGAATAAATAATAATACATCAATTATGAATTATAGAAAATCTTAACTATCTTTTAGATGATTTCCACAATGTTTGTGTATTTCTGTGGATTATTAAAAAGAAATAAGGTTTACATTTAGGTACTTTTATTTCATTTAATAATTTAGTACATTCTTTTAAAGGATCAAAATTATTAATTACTGGGCAGACCAAGCTAATTTAATATATACAGGTCCCTCTAATTGAATAAAAGAAAGTACAATTTTATGTTAAAGTTCCTTTTTGCTTTTTCTGTATTTGTTTAAAAAGAAATTAGATTTTTGGTTTCTTAA
The DNA here is from genome assembly GCA_019359885.1 of Listronotus oregonensis. Lineage (NCBI taxonomy): Eukaryota > Metazoa > Arthropoda > Insecta > Coleoptera > Curculionidae > Listronotus > Listronotus oregonensis. The sequence continues at coordinate 12,842 of JAHBCN010001837.1, read as the reverse complement.
ACTTACATTATCAACTTTTTAAGCTCGACATACTGTAGACACATAATATTTAAGGGTTACTGTTACAATGGATACCTAGGTACCAAAGGTTACTAAACATTTTTAACCACTGTTATTCTGTCTCATGAATGTTTGTTATTAGTGAAAAGTATATGCCTAAAAAGCAGTTATAAAAAAAATCATTTTTTAATGTACAACCACAATCTTAGGATTAGATTAAACTCATTTACACTATCTTGCCCTTCTTTTATCACAAAATTGGTGATAAGTACATGAAACTATCATACAATGTTTGAAATTTATTTTTAAAAAATCGTGTTTTATTTATTTACAAAGATTTTTGGTAAAAATACAAAACTCCCAAAAATATCGACCATTTAAATAGAAGGCTGTAAAGTGGCGCCATCTATTCTTTCCATATTATATCAGATGATATAAAATCCAATATTACACAATAATTTTAAATATTCTATGGTAGTATCGTTTAATAACCAACAATTTTGTGCAAAAAAAAACAGTGAATGCTTAGATTTGACATTTGCTGATGTCAACTTTATAGATAGTAACAAAGAATTATGGAAGTCCGGCTCTGACCTACTATTCATTGCGCAAACTCCGCGGGGCCAATCCCCCGATTCCCGCTGCCCTGCACGCCTGGACAATTTTGTTCTACAGTATTGAGCTTCCATACACCTTTAAACTTCCTTGCCTGTATCTTAGTACTTATCGACTATCTATTTCTTAATGTTTTGATTACCGATATAGGTCATTGTACCGGGTTTCCAAATAAAAAAGGACGCCGGGTGTATCTCGGAAACTATTTATCACACAGCGTTGGGGAAAATATATTTAGTAATTAATAGTGGTCAAGATAAATAGCTTAAAATTATTTTTAAGATTCTAAAACTACCGCTAGATGGCGCAACCGCAACGGTAAATTAAAAAAACCTACTTTTTCTCCAAAATTAGCCATTTTGCATCAGTTTGGTTTAAGTTTATGTAAGCTAATAAATTGCAATCTGATATCTTAAATATGAAAAACAAGTTATTAAAGATGGTTTAATAACAACCTTTACAGTATTGTCAATAATTATTTTTACTAATAACATTTTAACAAGTAATAATTGTCTTTTGTTTTTCAGCTGACATATTAGTTTATTCTAATTTAATATCTTATTTTAATAAATAAATTCATAATACACATTTTTTAAACAAAAATTATTTCTTAAAAACTTTTTTCCATATATTTGTCCAAACTTATTTTGACCTGTCTAGTAATAAATACTTGATTTAACCCACTAAAATTTGACAAGCCAGCTTTCAAAAGTGACCGCAAAAACAGAATATTTTTAGCCTATTTTCTCACCCTTGCCAGAGACCTTAAAAAAATCCTAAAAATATTCTGAATGTGTCAAATTATCGATAATAAAAAATCAAAATGAGCTTATTTTTTAGTTTTTCAAAAAATGTTGAAAATCACCCCTTATTTGGATGTTGATATATGATAAAACTGAAATATATGAATAATATCAATACGAATAAAAGTAATTCTAATTGTATTTTTTCTATAAAATAAAATTTTAAAAATTGGAAATAATTTATTTATATGTTAATGAGGGCGTAATATAGTTGAAAGTCCACCCTTAAACTTACTAAGGGGGTTAACTCATCCCCTAAATATTAAAAAAAAATTACTTAAAAAACCTGTGAAAAACTACTAAGATCTTCTAAATTATTAAAAATTTAAATTGTGTAGTTTTTAATTTTTGTTTAGGGGATGATTTTACCCCCCTAAGAGGCTTGATTTTTATAAACAAAAAGTTTGGAATAATAAGGTCAAGTCAGCTTAATCGTTCTGATCAAAGAAGTAAGATCTATGATAAAATATTCGACAGTTTTTTTTATATCGCTATATTTTCGTATGTTATCACGTTCGGGGTAGTTCACCCCTTCGTTACAGGGGTGGTTTTCTTATAGATGCTGGTGGAAAGCACACGTTTTGAATTTTTAATAATTTAGAATATTTTAGTACTTTTTCCTAGATTTTTCAAGTAATTTTTGTTTTTTTTTTTCATATTAGGGATGATTTCACCACCTATGAGGGTTGATTTTTATCAAAAAAAAGTTTTGAATAATTAGGACAAGAGGGTGTAATCTTTCTGATCAAAAAAGTAAGATCTGTTATAAAATATTCGAGTTTCCTTATATTGATATGATATTTTCGTTTGTTATCACGTTTCAGGGTAGTTCACACTTTGGTTACAGGGGTGGTTTTCTTATAGATACTGGTGGTAAGTACACAATTTGAATTTCTAATAATTTAGAATATCCTAGTAGTTATTCCTAGAATTTTCAAGTAACTTTTGATTTTTTCATATTTGGGGGATCACCACCTATGAGTGTTGATTTCTATTAAAAAACAAGTTTTGAATAATTAAAACAAATAAGCGTTATCTTTCTGATCAAAAAGATAAGAACTATTATAAAATATTTGACAGTTTTTTTATCGCTATGATCTTTTCATATGTTATCACGTTCGGGGGTAGTTCACCACTTTGTCACAGGGGTGATTTTCTTATAGGCACTGTAAAGTACACGATTTGAAATTCTAATAATTTAGAATATCTTAGTAGTTTCTCCTAGATTTTTCAGTCTTTTTTTTCATATTTAGGGGATGATTTAACCCCCTTAGTGAGTTTAAGGGTGGACTTTCAACTATATTACGCCCTCATTAATATGAAAATAAATTATTTTCTTTTTGTAAGATTTTATTTTATATAAAAAATACAATACGAACGCTTTTATTCTTATTGATATTATTCATATATTTCAGTTTTGTGTAATCATATTAACCTTTAATTAGGGGTGAATTTCGATATTTTTCGAAAAAAACAAAAAATATGTTCATCTTGATTTTTCGTTACCAATAATTTGAGATATGCAGAATATTTCTAGGATTTTTTTAAGGTCTCTGACAAGAGTGAGAAAATATGCTAACTTTGCGGTCACTCTACATTTCCATAAAGAATCTCTAATAAATGTATAATTTAAAACAGTCGTAAATAAATAATTTTGATAATTCCATTTGCATGGAGACAATTTTAAGCCATTGATCTACTAACCATTCAGTTGACCCATATAACAACACAATGTAATTGGATTATTATAATTCTATTGTATCTATACTTTAAGTCTTTGTAGCATTGGTGCCAAATTGTTTAATTTTTGATTAAGCAATTTTAATTTCACTAAATTGTGAGTGTCATTAGGAAAAACGTAGCTTTTTCTTATATGTTGCGCCCACTATTACGTTTAAGCAATTAAAATATTTTAATTTCCAAATATCTGAATTTTAATTACTAAATTTTTCTTAAACTAAATCAATTTCCAGCTTCAATATTCGACATACAAACTAATATGTTTACATATTTGGTGACTACAGAATAAGGCAACCATAATATAAGTTAATTGTGATAACTTACAGTGCCTGCCTCCACAACACAGAACAATATCGTTAACCCAATCAGTGTGATGTTCCATTCCATGAATAAACCTTTCATGTTCGTGAACTCTAATAATTGAATCTCTGCCTGCCGAATAAAGGCGATCCAGTTGAGGATCAAACTGTAAAGCATTAACTCCAGACCTATGTTTTCTTTCTTCAGCTTCACATATTACCATCGATACCTAGCATAAGAAAAGGTGGTCGTTTTAAAAATTATAAAAAGCGGAAATTGTTTTTCCATAAGATAAAATGTCAAGGACTACCATAATTTAAGTGTGGTTAAAATTATTTACATAAACATAGATTTACGATTAAAGATTACCAAAATAAAATTTTACAAAGAGTAATCATAGTTAAATCTATACTTATTTAGGTTTGGTCTCTTCACCGATATCTTAAAGCAAAAATTTTCTACCAATAGAAAGAATGGGTCTGTTTTAACTCAGCAAAAAACCTTTATTAATTAATTATATTTTATAACCACAGTGGTTTATTTAACTGGGTTTGCGCGTGACCGTACAATTACCGGTTTTTTTGCAAAATTGGAACAAACCTAATGTTCACTTGTTCCGTTTTTAACATTTACTTATACAATATTAAGTTTAAAGAAAAATACTCATGTGCACCAAACAGAAACTTAATTCCAATTTCAATGGATTTAGCAACTTGATATAGATCCAATGTTATCCCAAATATGATTTATTACAAATTTGGTTCAATTTGAAAGTATCCATGAATATTTATTCTTTTTAATACTATCAAATAAATTATGTCGTATGCCACAGAGTATAAAATAACTTAAATTTTACATCTATCAGTACAAGAATCTAATGACAATGAAATGAAGTTCAAGAATGCATTCTACTTGTATGCTGCCATTTTAATTTATTATATTATTTTTCCCATTTTAATGTCCTAATTTATCACATTCTTTTAAACTATTATTGGTGATCATCAACGACAAGTGACATAAGCAAATTTATATGTATTAATTTGTATTAGTTACTTAAACAAAAAATAATGCAAGGCTCTTCTCTACCTATTTTTGTACCAAATTTGGTTAAATTGGGTTATCTGGTTTTACTTATATGATTTTTGTTTATTTTTTATATTTATTTATCAGTTAATGTATGATTTAATCTGTTTAAATAAAGAACTTTTACTAATTTCCAAGTGTTTTTATGTTATAAGAAAAAATACATTTTTTATATATTCGAGTCTCCAGAATGTAAAGAAAATGACAAAAAATAAATTTAAAACAAATCTCACTCTATACATATTTATAACTTGTATATTGCCTTGTTTTTTTTTTACTTTTGCTTCATTTATGTTTTTGGTTTAAGCTTCTTTTTAAATATTCCACTATCGTAGCCAATGTGTTTGACAAATCAATAAATTCAAATGACCTCTTATTATATGGCTAAAAATAACACTGGCCGACACAATTTTTGTAACACAGTTCAGCCTATTATTTACGTAATGCTTATACCTTTCTAATAATAAAAAAAATATCCATAAAGCCCTAATACGTCCAGTTTTCAATGGGCCCATTAGACCCTTTTAAATCGGCAGGTATTAAATTTAATGAGGGGTCATTTAAAAGGAGTGCGAAATAAAACCTAAAATAGGTTGTTGTTTATAACATTAAGCTTATTCTCTTATTTAGTCTTCTTTCGAGTTTCGAATTGACTAGTTCTGTGCAGTAAAGAAAGTATTTTTAACGGCGAAAATGTCGAGTGAAAGGCGACGGGGTTGCAAAATTTCTCCAGACAAGTTTTGTTATATTTGTGGAGAATTTATGGTGAAGTCACAAGCCAGGCCATTTTCTAAAAATGTGAAAAAAGCCTATTTCATGTATTTTGGTGTTTTAATCGGAGATCAAGAGAAGCAGTGGGCTTCACATGTTTGTTGTGTCAGCTGTAGCGTCTCATTGGTGCAGTGGATGAAAGAGAAGAGAAAAAGTATGCCTTTTGCAGTTCCAATGGTATGGCGAGAACCCACCAATCATTTTGACGATTGCTATTTTTGCATGACAAAGACTGAGGGTTATTCCAAAAAAGAAAAGCGCAAGATCGAATATCCGAATTTGCCATCTGCCATAAGACCTATTCCTCACAATGCAGAATTACCAGTACCGACTGCACCTTTAAATTGGCAAGATGTTGTTTTGGGACAGAATGAAGATAATGACACATCATCAGGCAGCTCCGAAGAACAATGTATTGATCCTACTTTTATTTCAGGACCCAGTTCCGACGAGCCACATTTAATTGTTCAAAGCGAGTTAAATGATTTAGTACGTGATTTTTATATCGTTTATTTAAGAAAAAAAGTCCCGCATATCTATTTGAAAAGTTAATACTAAAAAATGCTCTTCATGGCCGTAACATAAGGCATAATACTCTTACTATGCCTCAGCATTCAAAGGCTCTTTTCGAGCGTAGTTACACATAAAATGCAGTCAGGTATTATAACTCTATAGAAGTTTTTGGTTCTTCCTTTTTCAATTAAAGAAAAAGGTTAAAATTTTATTATTGGAAGAACAATCATGATTGTAGCTCTGATATTATCATTGCCTTTTTACCTTTTCACACTTTCGCCAATGGTAACTGATGTATTTTCACTAAGATAACTGATATATTTTAATTATATAAAAACGTATTTTTTTTTTTTTGTATCTTTTTATTTAATTTAGAGGTTAAGGGTTAGAATAGCTCAAAGCTAATCTTCGCCTTTTGGGCAAAATGTTTTTTTTTGTTTCCCAATAAAGACTTGTTTATTTGGGGTTGTCAAAGCAACAGTCAGAACTTCTTGGTTTCCGTCTTAAGGAGTGGAACTTATTAGCCAAAGAAACAAAAATTACGACTTTTAGGAAAAGAAATGCTACGTTTTCTGCATTTTACAATATGCAAAACTCGATATGTGCGTGTACTGATATCGAAGGTTTAATGCAAGAACTCAATATCGAACTGGGACTTCAGGGAGGATTTACAAAATATTGCTGTTTTCTTTGTTTGTGGGATAGTCGTCCAGTGAATGAACATTATGTAAGGAAAGTTTGGCAGGAAAGAAGTGAATTTCAACCGAGATCTCAAAATGTTAAATATATGCCACTTTTAGATCCAAAAAAATGTGCTTTTGCCTCCTCTTCCTATTAAACTGGGACTGATGAAAAACTTTGTGAAGGCTATGAATAAAGAGAGTGAAGGATTTCAATATTTTCAGTATTTTTATTGGCCACAAATCAGAAAATTGCTGGATGATGTTAATTTTAAAGAGAAGCTCACCACGCAAGAACTCAGAGCTTGGAACTCATTTGTAAGTGTAGTGAGGGAATTTTTAGGCAATAATATGGATGCAAACTACGAACAACTAGTTAATGAACTGTAGACTCCTATAAATCGCTTGGTTGCCGAATGCCATTAAAAATTCACTTTCTTTATTCCCATTTATCATTTTTCCTAGAATTGGCGCCGTCAGCGACGAGCAGGGTGAAAGGTTCCATCAAGATATCAGGAAATGGAAATTCGTACCAAGGACGATGGGATCCAGCCATGATGGGTGATTACTGTTGGTTTTTGAAGAGAGAAGATGTGACACCCCATAAAAGGAAAAAGTAGAATTAATGTGTTTATTATGTTTGCTTTTTTCTTAAATATCAATATAATATAAATTATAAATTTAATCGATATACAAGGTTGTAAAATTTTTTTTTTTAAATACATATTATATGGTGCCGTTCTACCTATATGTGGTTTGTTTAATGTAATGTAACAAAAAAACCTTACGTGTTACAACTTTTTGTTTGACATTTTCGTATTTAGATAGGTCCATTCTACTGCAATATGCTATTCAGCTTTGTGTTACATCAAAAAAAATTTTTTTGTCGGCCAGTGTAATTAATGTTCATGGTGCCCATAAGTCAAAATTTAAAAAAATTAATCTCTTTACAGATGTTGGTGTACAATTCTGTACTGACCTGTAAGCTAGCTTGACAATCTAATACTAAAAGTTGAATATCGACCATATATCCAAACATACAGTTGTTACAAGCTATTTACTTTATGAGCTTTTAATTCTACTTTTTTGTATATTCTCTCTGAAAATCCATGATTTTTTATTTGCATTTTGTTTTATTGGCTTATAATAATTTCCAACAGAAGCGCCCGAAAGAATTCTTGCCAATCAACATACAATTTTTTTATACCTTTGCATAAATCTACCAAAAAATGAATTATCTTGCTCATCAATGTCAGCGTTAACCCACACAAATATAATAGATCTATTTTTTTTTTAACTTGATTACATAATTTTAAAAAAAAATCTCAAAAATTAACCATTTTCTGGTGAGAAGGTGCATAACAAAAAATGAAAAACAATACAAATGTACCTTTGATTTTTTTACCTTTCTGGGGGGGTTTTATTTTTTGCCCCAAAAGAAAACAAAGTTTTATTTAATTTTATTTTTTTTTTCCAATATCTTTTTTAATAAAATCAGTAAAAAAAAGGGGAAAAAAAAAAAATTAAAATTTTTTTAAACCTTTTTAAACCCTTTTTTTTTTAAAAAAAAATTTTTGAACGTTTTTCCCCAAACCCTTGTTTTATCTTTAATATTACACTTAATAAGCTTATAAACTAGCATTAATTTATTTTGTTGCGTTGAGCGCATCATATTTTTTTTAAATAAAAGATCAAAAAACGTGTAAAATGGCAAAAAATTTTAGAAAAATGGTCAATTTGGAATTTTTTTTTTTGGTACTAGTCAATCTGATTTTTTTATTGATTGTAGGTTGATGTAAATAAACATACTTAGAATTATTATAAATATAATAAAATGTGTAAGTGGCCAAAACACATAGTATGTAAGGCCAAATAGCCCAGATTAAAAAAAATAATAATAATAAAATGTGTGAATTTTCACGAATATGATGGTCAAAAAAAGGCCGATCTTTACCCACCTCCTTTATGTTTAATAACCTATAATTAGCTAGAACCAATGGCGGATTCAGAGAGGGACGAATGGCAAAACCTGGCAATTTTTTTTTTAAATGTATAGATTTGCATAAAAATTTGGGATTAAGCTTAACTAACCCTCCTTTTCAAAATCTATATTATGCCGATGGGCGCTCTTTATTTTTTAGGGGTAAAAACTACCCTTTATAGCTAAAACCTATAAAACTGTACATTAAAGATTAAGTCTCGGATTATTTGAGTAAAATTTGACTCAAATAGGTTTAAAAAAAAAGTATTATTTGGTTTATTTGAAAATTATTTGAAATTTAATTTAAAATAAAACACTGGTTTTTCACTTTTTTTCAGAAAATCTGAGTTTTTTTGGTCCACGACCATTTTAAAAAATCTTTCTAAAAAGATCTTTGAAAATGGTCGTGAGCCCAAAAAATTTCAAAAACTATCTGAATAAAAATTTGTGAAACACCCCGTGTTTTATTTTAAAAAATTAAAAATTTTTTTGTTTTTACCTAGAGCCTACCGCAAATTCAATAGAAATTATTATTTGAAATATTTCAGCCCTAAAAAATCAACCAAACAATAATATGACTGCACAAAAGAATTACTAATTTAATTTTGTAATTTTTTAATTCTCAAAAATCCACCCCTTACAATATTAAAATACAAAAAATAGTACTAAAAACAGCGGATTTTTAAAAAAAATGCGTTGAATCGCATAAAAAGTTGGAATTGAGTTTGACTCACCCTTAAACTGTGCATTACGGCGATAAGCGCTTTTTGGTTTTTTTGGGGGGGAAAACTACCCCTTATTACTAAAACCTTTAAAAAAAAACTTTTTTTTTCATATTTAAGCTTAAATCAAGTAAAAAAAAGGCTTAAATAAAAATTAAATAATAAATGTTTAATCTTTGAAATATTACTTGAAACAATTCAACCCTTAAAAGTAACCCCTATTATGGATTAATGAAAAAAATTATATTTAATGGATTTACATTAAAAAATTTATTGAAATGAAGAGATATTTACAAAAAAAAAGTATTTTTGGGCTTTTGAAATGCTCCAAAAAATTGGTTTTTAAGCATAACTTCTTCAGTTTTTGTGATAAAAAGTTCTTTTAAAAAACCATTTTGTTGGTTTTTTCAAGAGCTATAAGGTCCTATATATTAAAACTGTTTAAAATCCTTACTTTTTAAAGGGGTGAGTCTAAAAGGCTGAAACAAGTTTTAAACGTTTATATCTCTTTAATTTTCGTCAAAAAAAAAAATTTAAAAAAAAAAAAATGTTTGTAATTAAAGAGCTACAATTTGATACTTTAGAAATTTTTTTATCTCCCTTAGGTTTCTGTTTTTTTTAAAAAAAAGGTTTTTTTTATTGAAATTCTTTTTTTTTTTTAAAAAAAATTAAGCAATTTAAATCGGTTAAAATTTTAGAATGTATTTATGATACATAAATAAAGAGAATTAAAAAAAGACTACGACTCATTTTAATTAGGGTGGTAATTAGGGGGTTAATTTTGAAGATTTTTACACTTTAAAAATTTTGCTATAACCTTATTTTAATCATAACTCTCTCAATTTTTATAATACATACCTTTAAAAAAAAAAGGTCTTTGCAAATGCTTCAAAAAAGTTATAACTAGTTTTCCTCGAAAAATACGTAGATTTGGCGTTATTTGCCTTTGAAACTCTGAAATTTTGTGTTTGATGAATAACATTTAATAAAGCACAACTTGGTTTGTAGTGGTCCCACAGCAATTACAAAAAAAAAAATTTTATTTGTTTTTTTTTTTTAAAAACTACAATTTTTTATATACATTTTTTTTTGGGAAAAAAAGATACTTATCGAGTTATTTGAAAAAAACCCATTAAAAAGTTTTTATCGAAAAAAACTTGACTTTCGTTTGGGGGTAACTCGAAAATTTTAAAAAAAAAAATGTAAAACTTTTTTTTATTTTAAAAATCATTTTTCTATCGATTCCTGTGGTCAAAATATAATAAAAAATTCCACCCCCGAGATGGTTTGGCAACCACTCTAAAATTTAAAAGGGAAAAGGCCCCCCGGCATGATATAGATTTAGATCCTTGGTCTTTTCCCTACCTACTGTCAAAATTTAAAGTAATTCTATGCATTTTAAAAAAAAATTGCTATGTAAAATGGTTCTTTTCCAAAAATTTTTTACCGTAATCTGCAATTTACGAGTGGAGCCAAAAAAAGGGGACCCCCCCCCCCCGGCCCTCGGGCTTTTCTACGTTGAGGGTTTTTCCCCAATGCAAATCCCTTTTTAAAAACCCCCTTTGGTTTATTCGCCTAAGACCCCCCCCCAAAGGTTTTTTCTAAATCCGCCCTTGGCTAAAAAAATTAAAATGGGAAAAACACATTTTTTTTCCCCAAAAAAAAAAATAGAATTGGGTTTAAAATTCATTTTTTGGTTATTAAAAAAAAAATAAAAATAAAGACTATTTTAATTTTTATTTTTTTTTCAATTTTTGTTTTTTTTTAAAAAGCCTGAATTTTTTAATTATTTTTTACCAAAAATGTCCAATTTCGTCACTTTTGGCCACTAGTTCTCAACCTAATCTTGACTTATGGCTACAGGTCCGCCAGTTATTCTTGACCTTTGGTCATCACATATATGAAATTTATTCATAAGGTATCCACTATAAATATTAATAAAAAAGGGGAACTAAAGAGACATTAGAGCAAGTTAAAATTTATTAATATTACAAAAATATACAAATTACTTAGAAGAGCTTTTTGAACACATCAACAAAGCTAGTACACTTTATCATTAATTTTCTTTCTTTTTTAATTAATGCAGAGTCAAGTTATATCCCTAAAACCTCTGTTTTGGAAATAATTTATATGTCGTTTTCAATGTATTCAAAACATCTTTTTTTCTTATTAGTAATTTTTAAGCACTGAATTTCTAAATCACACAGGCAGTAAACCTCACTAACACAAAATCTCCCTGTTTTATTGGTTGGTCTGCTGGTAGAGTTTCAGCTTGTTCTATCTCTGGTTTTTTTTTTTAAGGCATTTACCTGGAAATTTCGCTTTAGATCTCGCTGTTTCTGTTTTTCTTTTTTATCTCTTTGTTTCGTAGCTTTGACTTTTCCTTTTCTTTATAGTATGCTACCCATCTGTATCTAAAAGAGCAGAGGGTAATAAACATCACTGCACCTAGGCCTCAGTAGGCCCGTTGTGCTACCTCCTAAAGGGGGGCTTTCCCCCCCGGGGGCTTCTCCCCCATTTGCTGCCCATCCTACTGATTTAAAGTAGGTGAGAACGTCGCCGAGGGAATCTCCTTAATGTCGGCCAAAGAAAGCCAATACTCGCCCAGCATTGATCTTCTCTTGGACAAGAGTGCAGGGCAGTCACAAAGGATGTAGTCCACCGTCTCGTCTTCCTGTTCACAACCTCTACACAGAGGTGTGTCATTTATACCCTTTCTAAAGAGGTGTTTCCATAGTTGACAATGTCCAGTAAGAACGCCCGTGATTAGACGAAGGCTCGCCCTAGGCTTGCTAGTATGCTACCCCTCTATCAGCTGTAATGACAGAAGGTCTATATTCCTTTTTCCTTTGTAATTTTATTCTTACTATCCAGTTTCGCACTTGTCGACGCCTCTGGTTTAATTTGTCATGTTTAGTAGAGAACTTCTGGCACCGAAGAGGTAAACGCGTCTTCTGAGTCTGGTGTAATTTCAGACTCAAATATTTTTAACACATTTTTATCAATATTTTTATAAGTTACTTTCAAAAACGTCATAAGCTATTAAAACCCAGACTTTATATAACTCAGACGCACCTTCCCAGTCATTTATATTCATCAGATCTTTTATAATTGTTGTTGGCCATAAATAAAGTATCGCATTCTACCAATGGCCATTATAGTGTCACGATATAAGAAATTTTAGGTATTACTAATGGCCACCCCATTTTTTGCAGAAAAAAATATAAAAATCATTAACAAGACACAAAAATACAAGTGAAATGAACTAGTACTTACCTTTGGTATTTCCAAAAAAAAAAAAAAACTTTTAAAAAACCATCAATTACTTCAATGTAAGTATCTAGATTTAATCTAAACAAAAATCACTGGTATATTCTCTAGCACAAGATAAAACAAATGGGCACGCAAGCAATTCACACTGGTCTTAACTTAAAACAGACACGTCTTAGACTGATTAGAATCCACCGCCTCCCCGATTGTAAATTGTACAACCATTGAAGTTGTTAAATACTTATTATTTTATCGAAGAAAAAGTGGCCATTAGTAAGGTTGTGGCCATTAGTAGGGTTGTGGTCACTAGTAGGGTTATGGCCATAGGTGGTGCCTCCACCCTAAACTAGTTTTATTAAAAAGA